>DWDT01000642.1:0-19567 GCA_018245595.1 Microceris scylla
TGCCCACGTTCACAGTTTTTCTGTAGTGTATTTAGTATCAGCATTGCATCCGTGCGAAGCCGGGGCGGGTCGCTAGTTACTAATAAATCCTAAGGCCATACAAAAAATAGCAGGTTTTAATGTAGGTACATGTGTTTTTTAATATTACTGGAGCATACATGTTTTTTGCTAAAGGCAACGAAAGCTAAATAGCATTTTGCGATATTATTATACATGTTTTCTTTATATTTTATTCGGATAGTTAAGACTTATAAAAATGAAGTTACAACTCACACGGTTGCTCATGTCAAAGTGCAGTGGCGCCGAATGGTCGGTGGAGTCGGTGAGACAGGACAGCGACCGGCACCCGTCTATTGGAGATTCCGCTCCCGTTTCTAACAGAGAGTCAGTTGATGGATGCGACGTTGGTATACTGCTGCGCTGTAGCTGCAGGACGGCGGGTTTTTTATTTTCAGAATATTAAGAGTTTTTTATATTTTCTTCTTTCGACCTTACGAGAATTCGACTACCGAATATTAATGATGTCATTATTTAATAATTTATATACAATCTGTTCACATGGTACGTATAACGTAATAGGTAAAAAGTGACAGTACTATACCCCTCTGTTTACCCTACACAATTAAGAAATTATTTCAATGGCAATACTGTGGAAGTCAACTTATTTATTATGTGTGTCGTTATATGTCAAACAGGTTTACAATTAATGTTGTCAAATTCATTACTTGTAGAATTATTAGAAATATTAATTATTGAAATAATGAAAAATACATATTTAAATACGAGATATTAATTAAAAATTTCAAATTACCTTTAACCCACTATGAGCTGTCATAGAGTGTCTAGCTTTTTTTATTTCATTGTCAAATTTGACAGTCGTGTGCTCCACGTTGATAGCGCCCGGCGCCGACATCGACAACGCTTTAGACGACATAATGTTGCCACTACACACATTAAAATGACATTTTTTATGACATTCAAAATACCGCCGGTCAACATTTTGACTGTATACAATAATATAATTAAGTTATGATTAAATGAAACTAAGGTCATTTTATTTTCACTCTTGAGCAAGGTACTTTCTTCAATACTGGAGGAGGAGGTCTTGAGAATAAGTTTTGATATCATAACGTCATGCCATTTTGGCTTAACGCGACCTCTGTTTTAGGCGTCTACTAACTCCCAAGGATAAAAGGAAGAATCAGTAATTCAGACCCCGTCCAGTTGTTAAGAAAGACCAATGGGCCATAAATAAGTATAGCGTAACCGTAAATTGGTTGCAGCCAAAATGCAGTTCAATTGTTGACTTCACGCCGTAAGCCACTCACAAGCACCTTTCCAATTTTGAAAAAACCATGAAATTTGCAATGTTAATTTTTACAGATATAACTTGTTATTTGTGTACGTTTTAGTATGTATATAATTGTGCTGTGTTTCAACTCAAGAAAAGAACAATAAGCTCAGTGAACTAGTTTTTACATAAAGAGGTAACGTTAGCAAAAAAGCTCTAGAAAACTGATTTATAAATGTACTGTGGTGCAATTTTCCATCTAATATCTATAGGACTTCTATGTTTCTTTAGTATAATCGATACTAAATTTTTAAATTACTATTGACCCACAATACATTTTAAAAACGTAAAAGCAGGCATTAATTAGGTTGCTTATGAATTCCGATTGAGAACATTCCTCAATCGGGACGGTCAACAAAAACAATAATTAATTAACATGCAAATAAATGAAATTATATTTAGTAGATGCAGATGAGTGTTACGTCACATAAAATGTAATTTAAACGAGATGGATCTATGAATATTTATTACAATAGAATTTTAAAATATCATTAAGAATACCTTCTCTATCGGTACGTCTAATGCCAATTATGTGTTAACCTACTACTTAATGAAGCACGTAGAAAATATATCCACGTACGCTACAACACATTAAAACCTAGCACTACTTTCGAACTCCTCGCAACATCCAAGTCGTATATTTTGCAAGTCATAGACAATGTGATCCACGAAAATAAGCATATCATTATATTCCTCATAGCATCGAAACTAAATTGAGTTTTAACTACGATTGAATAAGCAACTACATTAGATTTAAATGTGCGTTTCCGTTACCCTGAATACGATACAAACTAGGTAAAACCAGTACATTGAATTGAGATAGCCAACGAGAATGATCAGATTTGTTCGAGAATAGATGGTATTGTTACGAGTAGCGACATACAACGACGTTCACTCAATGAGACAGTGACGCATAACGCGTGACGCTGGCACGTTGCGTCGACGCGCGAGCCGCGCGGCACGCACCTAAAGTGGAACGCGTCGTACGCGTCCGCGGGCCGCAGCTGCGTGGCCGTGTGCGGCCGCTCGCGCGCGCCCGCCCGCGCCCACAGCGGCGACTGCGGCCACAGCGGCGAGCCTGGCCTACTGTCGAGAACGATACAATTGTTTTAAGCGACTACTATCGCTCTCTGTATTGGTACGGTGCTACTGTACACGTGAACTGGAATAATCCTGCAACGAAGCTATATTGAAGTGCGGGAACGGGAGATTCACTCCGGTTCCCGCCGAAATTTCTATTCGAAGGCCTCAATGAGTCATTCAATTTACTTTTTCTCAACGAATTAGTCCTTTTGGGGGGATAACTGGTGAAGATTTTAGTATTGTATGGTGCTATTATATGATTAATGGGATGTTACGTCTGGAAAAAATTAAACAATAATTTAAAGTGCGGAATACAAAGAAAGGTACGGAATATTTCGTCATATAATTTCTATGGACGAATGTACTATATTTTATAAGATATTATAATAAGTAACGTAAGAAAATTGCAATCGATTGATATAAAGAGTTCCTGTTTTTTGACGTTTAAAAAAAATAAGCAAATTAATTTAAATATAGTTGATGAAAAGTGAAATGCAGATAAAACAAAGAAAAGAAATTATATAAAGAAAATGCGGAAAATATGGCGGAATTGCAGGATATTATGATGTACTATAATTTCATATAGTATTATACGGCATTACACAACTACAGACCGAAGGTGGCTGTGACACTGCCGCGCGCTCCCGACGACAGTCTAAGCTTAGCGATATCTAAAAAGGTTATATAAGTGTAAATACTATAGACAAAAAGACAAGACTAACCAGATTAAACACTCAGATTTTTCATACGATCTAGAAAAAACAAAGAATACAAATTAAAGAACATAATTCACAAGTTTCACTAAAAGAATCAATAAGAAAATGTATATATAGGCTTGTAAAAGTTACACCAAAATGTCATCATATTTTCAAACAACTTACAAACAGGACATGAAAGATATTATAGTAAAATAAAAACATTTTACACAGCACATCAATAACAGCTAAACACAGTATTCATAGGTATCAAAAAGATCAGTAGTATATGTTAATTGAATATACTGTGTCTATTGGTGCTCCTAACTTTGGATAATGCTCTTTTTAATAACAGCAGCGCTGGTAACATCTCGATTAACACAATGAAAAGCAAGCCCGTTTAGGAACACCATCGGACGTGGTATTTTATGAAACATGGTTCAAGGAAATATAACATTAGACACATATACATATGTATATTGAAATTCGATAATCACTTGTCATTAATTAACGCATACTACCGTTCTATCATTGGAAAGTAGGTAAGATTGCCAACCAACCGTTGCATTGGTAAAGAATAATTTTCATTGTATTCTTAAGGTGAGATATAATTAATTATCTTACAATTGATAGTTTGATTTAAACCTAATTTTATCAATTGCTAGTTTTATTCACTGTGAAAGGATTTAATTATTTGACTTCAATAACCAACGAAACAGTCAGTTTTATGTTTGCGTCAACATAATTTTAACTCAGAAAATTTGTCAAGTCTTCGTTACATGTCGCGAATGATGTCTGTTAATATTCATGTAGTTAATTTGCCAATCAAACATATATGATGATAAATTCGAACAAGGCGGTTTCACTGCCGCGTGCCCTGGTTAATATGTTTTATAATTAGATTTTTATAGCCAATACAATTTAAGCACGTATGTACATATAATATACTAATTGATCTCTTGACTATTATGTATGAAATTGTATCCATGTCTGTTTAATGTAAAAAAAATTGTGAGGCATTAATCATTATTTGAGTTGGCGGTGAGGAAGGCACGGTTACTGACCTGGCGTTCCCGCCGCTCATGAGCGAGATATGGCAGTTCCAACCGGACTCGAGCCCCATCTTCTCGCTGAAGACGCGCGACCGCAGCTCGTTCTCCTTGCTGAAGTGCACGAAGCGGATGCAGGCGCGCTCCAGCCGCTCGATCAGCTCCACCATGTCGCTCTGCGCCTGGTACTGCATCGTCACCATGCCGATGAACACCTGCCGGTACACGCGATCGTGAGCTTGTACCAATATACATACATATAAGTATATGTGTGTATATATGTGTATATATTCGCAAAAGAGCGACCTCGATGTCAATGGCGTTTTCTAACTGTCAGCTCAGGAGAGGGTGGTATTGTTGATATGTATCTATATTATTGGCACGCCTATTCATCGTAGGTGTAGGCAGACAATAAAAATGTCCATCGACTTTTTCACATATCCTTACAAAAGTTATTTTATCTTTATTACATTTATGAAACAATTGACAGTAAAGTAACGAAACAGATAATAACGCGTAGTAAAAAATATGGTCTAAAGAGTTAGACATAGGCGTAAATGACATCCAAATAAACATTATAAATTGTATTTGTGTACTACACTCCTCTGCTTATCCCTTCAGGGCAATATAGAAGTGACGTTACATATAATAAAATACAAGTTGAAGATTAATTGTAATGTGAATACATGGCGGTCTTATAGTTTGTATGCCATCAAGTAAGCGGGTCATTTTCTCACCTGATTACACTGCATTTCAAAGAATCCTTCTGTATCGCTCACGTCGTCATCTGTCACCTCGTTGAATAGCAGCGAATCTGGGACACAATGTTATATAATATATTTTGTTTCCATGTTAGGAATTTAAGGGGTTACACTAGTAACAAAATAGTGAAAAGTATACGTGCTTCTAGAAACTTCCAACGGCTTTGTCTAGTGTGATCTCGCCCTATTACAGCATAGGGTGCGTCATACATACCGGTGGAGTGGAAGTGCAGAGCGGACGCGTCGGCGAAGTGCAGCGAGTTGGGCACGTACAGCTGCCGGCTGTCTGCTGGCAACTCCAGGTACATCTGGGCCAGCGATGACGTTATGCCGCGGGTGAGCGGCCTGCACAAGGCGGTATATTTGTTTTATCTAATACAAGCTCACCCGACAGAATTTGTCCTGCCTTAGCTGTGAATATTCAATTCGTGCTGGAGTAATTAATTAAAAAAACAATTATTCCAAAACCATAGTGTTTCTTGTTGTTTTTTCCACCCATTTCACGACAGATTTCAATTTGTAAAACTTTTATACACACATATTTGTAGCAATAAATTTGTATTTGTATTTAATCGTGATATTAGAGGGTGATGTTAAAAAGCATAAGTAAAAATGAGACACAGCAATAACAAAGAATAGATTGAATGAAAGTTAGAAATTATGAATTATAGGAGTAAAGGGAATTGAAACAATGAAAGCTAACTATTAGCAAGTTATTTATATATGTAGGGTACTACTGTAACTGACTTGTAAGCGAATGCCGTGCAATAGGCGGTGAGCGAGTTCCGCTGGTAGAAGTCAATGATCTTCTTGCGGTCTGCCGGCGAGATGGGAGTCAGGTCGCGACCGTTCCAGTAGTCCACGCACGAGTCCAGGATTATGTCGGCCGTACCCTAAACAAATAGAACATCATAATATTGGACACTGTCGACACTAATTTCACACATTTATCATCACACATACAATACTGAAAAAATGTTATGAAAAATTCCTCGTTTACTGCCCATTAAGACCGCTTGATATGAAAATCTTTGTATATTCGATTGTTAAAAAAGGGGTACAAAGATTGAAAAAGCTGTTTGTTTGTATGAGTGGCAGAGGGCGGGGCGTATGTGCGTACCTGTGTGAGCATCTGCATGCGGTTGGCCTGGTCGCGCACGAGCACGGCCAGCATGTGCGGCAGCGGCACCTTGACGCGCGTGCTGAGGTGCAGCGAGCGCACGAAGCGAGTCTCGCGCCGGATCGTGTCGGCTTGCTGCCGCGCAGTTATATTATCTTAGTTCTGCTAATACGCTTTTTATACTCAATATTTAAACGAAGTACAATGTTTAGAATGGTTTACAGTTCTATTATCATCACTTTTAAGTGTATACAAATATTTTTAATAACAATAATTTTTCTTATGGTCTACGACTGAACGAACACATTCAAATACACAACTAGAATTCGAAACTGGTATTTATATAATATAGAATTGAGATCTGCCGGGAATCGAAACCGAGATCATTTATACAAAACGTCGGTGCAATAAACTATATGCTAGACAGGCTTATTCCGAAATTATCAATGATGAAATTGGTTGTAGATTTATAGATTTACAGATTGATGAAGTCATATTGGACTATGGACTCACTAAATGTCTGAAAATGGCTAAACACTCTTGCACGGTGTAAGAGTCTGCCACGGCGTCTGTGAATCCTATCTGTTTGGCGAGCTCGCACAGGCAGCGCCTGTTCGTCACTGGGACCAGGTCTTCACTGGAATTTAATTAACAGATTGATTTAATATACTTTCATCTTCTTATCCCATTAGTTTCTAGTTATAAAAATCACTTCTATTGATAATTTGAAAATATCATAATAACGGCTGGTTATCGCATTAAAACATCCAATATTTCATTTGGGATTATCATTGACGGTTTTTAAAGGGGTTTTTCAATGAAGAAATCTTCAAATAAAAATTAGATAAGGGAGAGTTGTTTTCAACCCTTTTAACATTCCACCGCTGGACCAGAGTCTCGTTTCAAAATGAGACGGTTAGACCCATAGTCTGCCACACCAGCCTAGTGCGGGTTGGCAGACCTCACAAGCCATAGACAACTATTATTTTTTAAATTCCATGTTGTATGGGCTTACTTACTATGTTTTCGTTAACCGTTATAGCGAACGATATTTAATTTTAAAACACAATTTTTTGGAGCGGTGCGTGCCATGGGTTTTAAACTGGGACGCATGCAACGAGAGGGCGAATATCGAACCGTGAGGCTACAAGTGCAAAGGGAAAGCTGATGGTGGTTAAAAAGGCAAGCAACCTGTTCTGCGCCTCGCAGGTGAGGTGCGCGCAGAAGTGCGCGTAGGTGTGGCGCGGCGCGGGCGCGCACGTGTTGAGCAGCGCCGCCAGCCCCAGCGGCTTGAGGCGCGCCAGGTGCGCGCGCCAGCGCTGCTCGTCGAACTCCACGCGGAACGGCGCGTTCTGGTCGTGCGTCAGGTCCAGCACCTGCGCACGCGATCCCGCATCCAACGAGCCTCGTTTATCACATTAACGACATATTTTGTGCACAAACTAGAGAACATCCAAGCAAAAATATGCATCGCTAATCTTAAAAAATCGCTAAGAGTCGTAGTGGACTTAAATGTGGTAACTTTTCATTATATCGTGATATCGCAGTAATTTTATTTACGTTTCAAAGAAGTAAAATAAAAAAAGGCAATATCTATCCAATTTTATTTATAAAGATTTTGTGGCATACGGACAGGAAAAATTTGATATCATTATTATTCATTCAAAAACAACGCACACATACAGAATATTTACCTCAACTATAGTAGACGGTTCCGAGTTCGGTTTCGAATCGCCGGCCTGCTCCAGCGTGGTCTGGCTGTGATGACCCATGGAGCCCACGAGACTCGTCTTGCTCGAATGCTGAGAGGATGGGCTGGAGTTTCTCAGGAAGAACACCTTCTCAGCTGTCGGGTTTGGCCATGAGAGGATTCCCTTTTTATCTACGCAGCATAATGCCTGAAATAATAAATATATATGTTCTAGAACTTTCTCGTATCAACAATCTCTAGTGTTAGGCGGTAGTGCTGCCATCTAGAGGGTAGTGTTGCCAGCTGGATGTCGGTGCTGTCGTCGTTAAATAAGAATATTGTGCTACTACCCACACTGAAGGACACTTAAGTGGGTATGCTTATTCGATATAACATGTCACATGATGCGGGGGTTTATTTATTTATTAATTTCACATCCACATTATCGTATAGTTCACACTTACCACTATCTGTACATCGTGCAAACATTTACACAACTATTTTCAACAGATTTTATCTGATATGTTTGCTTGCTTGCAGTGATTTTAAATATCAAAACGATGGAACCTTCTAGCACAAACTCGAAAAATGATATTAAATTCGATATTTACTATCGTATAGTTATCTTTACATATGCATATAAACCAGACGAAATAATTTATGATAAACATTGCTCACCGATAATGAACCTAGCACGTGCACGATATTGGCCGTTCTGGACACCATGTCCTCCCGTCCCGTGAGGATGTTGAAGAAGGTCTTCCCCAGAGATTTGAGATTCTGCGGTTTTAGGTTGTTCTCGCTTAGCGCCTTAATCAGCGGATCGCTAGCGTCCTCCGATATGGAGCACGATTTTGGACGGACGTATTTTTGACGCGTCTCTGACAGGAGCTTAAACCTGAAAATTAATTATGTACAAACAACTCAGATCGAGGAAAATAGCTTAGACACTTGTAAAGAAAGTAGCTCTTCAATTAAACAATAGATAGTTTCATATCTTCATCACAATTGTGATCTCGCTAACATTGTCAAAATATATAATCCGGAGGAACAAAATGCCACGGCGTACATGTCATATGTCTATTTTAACACACTTTTAGACACTACAATGGACAAAATGTATAATACGGTACAATAAATGAATAAAAAAGCTTGTAGAAAACTGCGAGCGTGCAATTAATTTTGTGATGTGAAATGAAATTTCGTCCTGTATAATGTTTCGTACTTTTTACCTAAAAACGGTTGTCCTAATATTTTTTTAAAGATTTTCAAAAGATATCACCACCTTACCTGGCCAACCCATAACAGTTGAGCGTAACCCAAGCGATAGGAAAGACGATCTGTAGCAGTGGTAGGGAAGCAGCGATGGTTTGTAGGAAATATATCTCGGTCCAGTGCGTCCTGCCCGGCAGGTGGTACACGTGCCGGAAGAAACTCGCCACCATCATTAGCGATATCACAAGTGGCAACACTATGCCCTCCATTATTTTTACTGTACACTGGAAAGTTTCACATCGGTTGAACATTAACCAATATGAAGGACGCTTATTAATAATTTCAACAATATGAATAAGTACAGTTTATATCAAATTTTGCAAATCCATTTTGTGCCTGGTGTATGGCAATAGACTCACTACCTATTCCATGGGACTTAAACGTAACTAATGAACGGCGTAAGTGTACTACACTCCTCGGCCTACCCCATCGGGGTTTACAGGCGTGATGTTACGTTCAAATCCATACAAAATGACACACAGTTTACGGGATACAAAGGAATAAAAACAGATTATATTTATGTAATATGTAATAGATAACATGAAAACCAATACCTTTAGATGTGTGAAGAAAATGACTGTATATTATGTTAAACAAACAAAGGTATGTTTGATAACAGTTAGAATACATTATAAAAGAATGCTAATCAAGAAACATAAAAAGGAATGTTAAATTGCAGTTAAGACGTCATTTATGTTACTAATATCAAAACTCACCAAATACCTCTGTTTCTCAAACACTGTGACAGGTCTTGTGGTCGCCTGCTCTAGAGCCAACTTCAAGTTCTTCAAATATGGTGTCTCCTTCATCCTGTATGCTTTGTTTTGGTGAGGCGTGCGTGTACGCGGCATTGTGAAATGTTCTTTTACCTACAAAATGTATGGCATTGTCTCGCATTTTTTTTTTGAAATATCAACATGTAATTTCATTCCTTCCCTTAAATTTGAACATAGATTTCCTTTAAAACTGAGCTAAGTAAAACTCAAAGTGATATTAAAAACAAAATGTACTTTTTATTTGAATGTACCTTATTTATATCAAACATTGCAATAAAAAATGTCATTCCAAGATTCTGACACCATTTTTAACCTGGGAAATATGGGTAAAAGCTAGATAGTAAAATTTGCACAGTCTCAACATCCTCATAGCCTGCCATGGCATGGCACAACATAGCAAAAAAAATTAAACAACTATATGTCCAAATAATAGTTTGGTGGTTTTTATGATAAATAAAAATATAATTCTATTTAATGGGCAGATCTACAAAATTGATAGGATACCTGAGTTGTTGGTTGAAATATCTGACCGAAGAATAGTTCAGGGTCCTCAGGTTGCAGGCCCTGGCAGTGTCCTGGGACTTCCTGCCCAGGCCTCAAGACTATAACATCACCTTCTACCAGCAACGCCCAGGGTAGGTTGACTATTGTAGCTAGAGAGAGAGATACATTCACAAGTACCAGGTGATCTCTTTTTGCCTCTTGTCAAAGTTTACTTTTTCAAGTACTGATTTTTTTTTAATCAATGTTGGATATTGATATAAATTTGCATTGCAAAATATACATTGTTAGTTGATAATGCCAAAAAAAATATGAATTCATAGACAATATCAGCTATAGTAAATCAAAAACAATAAAACCTTATTTTTACAGCTTTAATTTTTAATTTTTACACTGTAATAGAATGAAAATAAAAGACATTTAAGTGTACTCTGTCATAAAAACATATAAGCTTTAGTCAACAAAGACATGTAGTTAGAATAATTTGACACTTGTTTTGCCTTCTCTGTAATGGTTCCAGCATGATGACATATAAATAATAACAATATTTAAATACATTACCATCCCGGTAAGTCCACTGCAGTATCACACATGGGGAGTATGGAGCACATAGGTGTGGATAGTGGTTCTCCTTCCATAAGGCATTTTCTATCGTTTCATCTAGATTTTCTGTTTAAAGAGACATGTCAATTTTAATATACTGTAAATGTAATGGGAAAACCCCAACTGGCTAGGTCAGTATGGGGGTTGTATTGTCCAGCACTGGACTGAAATAAGCTGATGATGATGTAATGTAATGGCTGAAAAATTTACAATTACCTACCCAACTATCAACAATCTCACATGCAAGCATATACAATAATAAATATATTTATATTCCACTGTGGGACAGAAATCTCTACTCACAAGAAGAACAATCAAGGCAAGTATGGGTTGGACAAAATATATTTAATTGGATAAAATCTATTTTCCATATCTGCCTAGGCCTGTGTCTTGCTATAAGCATACCTTAGTTTATTGCAAAATTATTGGAAGCATGGCTTTGATCACTATGATAGTAAATTTTTTCTGGGATTTGAACCCAGGATCTCCCAATCAGCAGCCACACTTGCCACCACTCAACCAACTAGGCATTCATTATTCAAAGTGTTAAATATTTAACTTATATTAATGCTACTTTCCTTTATATGACTTGTTAATTTCAATGTAAGCCATTTAGCTGTTACCTCCAAGTTATTGGATAGAATAGAGATAAGTAATTGTACTTCTTCCCAGATTCCTCAATACTACAACATATTTCTATTATTCTTTTCCTAACTTAACAATACCCTTTTTAATGTATGTGTTATAAACAATATACTCACGTAGCACTTTCTTTATTCTGTGAGGTATTTCATTCCTGTACAAGTATTCTTCATTTAGAGCAAACAAAAAATTTACTATCAATATGATAAATAAGAAAAATGCTTCCCATAATAAATGTGCTTGGGCTTGTAAAGTTTCTCCTATCAAATATGTTAATATTAGACAAACTATGTTAATTAATGTAACCGTATATGCAACCCCTGAGAGCAGTACTTTCTCTGATGAAAACGAAATTATATTCCGTATTAGATCAAATCTGAAAAGCAAATCATATTTATTAAAGAGAATATTAGTACAATACTTACATAACGTTATGAAGAATTCAGTTGATTATTGAAAATAAAATGCCTAATACATATTTTATGAGTTATTAGGATTTTAGAGCTAAGATATGGTCCAATTGTATGAAAGGTTATGGACAATTTAATTCGTATATGGCTAATTATTTAACTACTTGTTTATTCATATTTATACCATTAAAAACGAAGAATAGCCTATGAAATTAAATTAATACCCAATAGATTGCTTCTGTTTATGTTCTTCTATTACTGTTCCTATGTCATTTCGTAACTTAATTAATGCCTCTTTTGTCGAATAGCCGAGGATATGCTGATTACCATCATCCATTATACTGTAAAAATCTGCATAATTATATTGTAAAATCACTTGAACACATTGTTTCAAAAAATTTTAAATTATGTAAAACCTAACAATTGTAAACAGCTGAAATATTAATCAAACTTGTATGAGGTCGGTGCGTTCAAATCTTATATATGAAGTTCTTGTAGTGTAATTCATTGTAAAAATGATGCATGAGTATTATTTTGAATAGCATTCTCACTAGATCTTTTCATAAATTTGTTACGTAAAATAAATTTTTTTAGAGTAGTTTGTTACCTTACAGTTTATTTATCACGTTTCATTATATTTTGGGATAAACATATCACGTTTCCGAAGTGTTATAGATTGTCTGCAATGTCTCACTGACATTGGCAATAGAAAGAAAATAGGTAACAAATAAAATAAGAAAAATCTTTTAATAGTTGTAACAGTTGTGACATCATATAATTTTCTAAATATTGTCTACAATAATTTGTTGGTTACGATGGTTATTATTAATTTTTATTTATAAGAACCTTAATAAAGATACACATAATATTTGCTTTATATATAACGTAAACTAGTGATGTCGATTTAAGAACCTGTTTAAAAACGTACATCGGTTCACATTGCACTAGTCACTTTGTAAAGATTAGATACGTACTAAATTATAATATTTTATGCATAGTTATGGCCGTAGTTCTTTCAATATAAAGGAATCGTTTTGTAAAATATGAAGGAAATGAAGAAATTATAGAGAAAAGCAAAATTTATGAATTGACTTTCTCGTTGGTCAAGTAGTCGCAAGCGCGCCGGTTGACTGATAGGTTCTGAGTTGGAATCCCGTGTCGAAGACTGTGGGGTTTAACTCTATCTTAATATTCTTTGGCTCGGAGTCTAAGTTCGTACCCAGTTTATAACAATAGGCTAATCCTCTATTTCATAGTGGGATCTATAACATCACAGGCGAATTGTGCTACACTAGCTATCTTATCGGGGAACAGATACGCAGTCATTATTAATCAATAAACCATCATATGAATCTAAATAGATACACGATATTAACTTAATTACAAAAAAATTACGTGTGACATAACAAAATCATTTCGAGTAACAATTTCGATCAAAACATTTGCACTTAAATCATTCGATGGTATGCCTGCTACTCGATTGGAGTGTTTGATATAATACGACGTATTAGAGAAGTACATCCCTAGAGTTGAAAACTGTAGTGAAGTTGGCGTTACTTAGAAATACTTCAGTTATTCTTTCTATTTTATGTAAGTAGTAACAAATATAGTGTATTAAATTTTCATGTATCCGCAGAGACTGACTCCTGTCTCTCGGCACGTTACTATACAAACCATTACTTGAATTAGCATTAAATAGTGATGATAGACAAATAAAAGTGTCGTTTAGTGGCAGAGCTTAGTCAGTCAGTCTTGTGTCATCACGTCGGGAATACAGTGCGCCATTGAGTTTCGAGATAATAAAAAAAAATAAGGAATGTGTTATCGTTTCTTGCAATTAGTTAAAAACAACAGCTAGTGTTATAAATCGTAATGTTGTGGGCAATGCGGAACATTTAGTTGGATATCGTCAGTGATGGCAAACATTTGCTTAGATACGTGTAATAGGCGAACGAAGTGCAATTCGAAGAAGGGGCCACCTTTAGGATCATGGTTTTGGTGTATACTAATAAAGTGTTTAATTGGATTACCGTGCATTTTTTCGGAATGTCTCGGTGTAAATATCACAGTGGCTACATTCCCGAAAGGCGACATCTCGATTAAATATGGGGACCCATTGGAGATATTTTGTATCGCAGAGGCGGACTCAGCGGACAATCTTGTATTTAAGATCGGTACGAAAAATCTCGAGTCTGAAAAGATCAACGAGACGATGAGAAGGTTGTATATAGAGAAACCTGAAATACAAATAAATAGTTACTATTGTCGGAATGAGAAGTCTAACAAGCAATGTGTAAATCGTGTTCTCGTGGACTCCCCGCCGGCAAACGTCACCGACTTCAATTGTATTTCGAAAAATCTAGATTCCTTGAAATGTATGTTTACTGCACCAGAGTCAAAAAGCACTGTGACCTATTCATTGACATTTGCTATAAATGGTATATCTGTTACTCCTCAATGTGAAGCACAGAGAGTGATAGATTCACAAACAAGATATTGTATATGGAATACTTCCAGCCAACCCAGATATAGACAGCAGGAAGAAACTCAATATTTCTATCTGACAGCTTGTAATGTATTTGGTTGTAACAATCAAAGTTTTACTGTAGATCACTTTTCAATAATAAAACCTGACCCACCTGTAGACTTGAAATTCATTAAAATTGGACCACACAGTGTCACACTTAAGTGGAGTATTCCTAATAATATGATTGATTTAGTCACATGTGGGATTGAGCATATCATTGAATATCAAATTGCTAAGATTGATAATAAAACATATTTTCATAGAGTGGATTCTTCATCACTACCATTAAAAAACAAAACATACAAATTTCAGTTGAACAATCTTCCATATGCACACATGCAATATGAAGTCAGGATTTACATAAAGACCAAAAAAGCAGTAAAGCAAGATTACTGGTCAGATTTCAGTTACACATTTTTCTATACAGCTGGTGAAAAACCACAACGACCACCAGATACAATAGTTGGAGCTTTTGATCATTCAGTTTTTAATGATAAAAGAATAATATATGTATATTGGAAGCAATTGGAGGAATATGAAGAGGCTGGAGCAAATTTTACATATAAGGTGCTCTTGACACAAGGAAACCAAACTTCTCGTGTAATCTACCCTGATAAAAATAAGAGTTTGAGCTATGTTATCATTAGGGACGTGACTTTAGAAGCGTTAGATGTTTCCATTTGGTCTAACAATATTGCGGGTTCTTCACTTAACAGCAGCCATCTGTATATCCCATCAGAAGAAGACATAGATTCTTTAGGCCTCACCTCATTTACTAAACTAGCCTATGAAAATGGTACATATGAGCTGTTTTGGGTTGGAATAAAAAATATTGATAATTACACTCTGTTTTGGTGTCATCATAATGCAACCAAGGTATGTTCTGGCCGCATGGATTTTGCTGTGCTTGATGCCAAAAAGAACACTCATGTCATTGATTTACCTAAAGACTATAGGTATCAATTTGCAATATCAGCCAATAATGGCACAAAAACTAGTGGCATGATTTGGGCTAAATGTGATATATCAAAAGATGGATTTGTAATGTATAGATTTCCAGCTGAGTTGAAATATGATGCTCCCAGTAAATCATCAGTCCACCTTAGATGGTCAATGGATTGCGCTCTTCAAGATGGTATTATAACTGGCTTCAATATAAGTTATTGTCCAATAGTGAAGATCAGTACTGAATGTGACAAGTCTTTTGAAAATAAATATAAATTTATATCAGATCCTAAGCAGATGGATGTGCTTATTGAAGATTTGCTGCCATTTAGAACATACCAATTCAAATTATTCCTCAACACTACTTATGGCCAGAAACGTATTGAAAATGCCACAGCAGTGATTACTACTTCAGAGGATACACCGACAAGCCCAATTAATGTAGGAATATCTGATGTTAGAAATGACTCATTAGTTATTTCATGGGATCCACCACTACAGAGAAATGGTAATATAGGGAAATATGTTATATATAATTATGATAAAGAATACTATGTTGATAAAGTATCTGAGACAGATATGTCAAGGAGACAAGTAACTCTTACAGGATTGATGCCATTTACTAATTATTCTTTTAGTGTTCAGGCTTGTAATGTACCAATTAATTTGTGTTCAAAACCAAGTCCTATTGTGAGAGTTAGGACAAGAATTGGCCCTCCCAGCACTCTTAGAGCACCCATAACTAGGAATAACCCAGATATGCTTGAATGGGATCCACCAACAGTGCCAGGTGGGACAGTAGATTTGTATCAAATAAAAAGAGTTAGAGATAACAGTACAGTAGAAATTGTGGACACAACTGATTTGTCATTTTCTTTGACTCATTGTGAAGGAGTAGTTTTTACCCAAACATACCAAGTAAGGGCAGTGAACTTCGATGAAGATTTAAATTATGGTGTCACTGGCACTGGGAATGTTACACTTCCCCAGAAGCTGAGCAATCATACTCTAGACAAATACCCTGGTGAATGGAGTCCACCAAGTCCAATGACCTGTGGTAGTAGAGGAGGCCTAACAATGACCTTCATTTTTTTAGGAATTTTCTTTATAATTGGGTTGGTTTATTGCATAATAAAGTTATATAAGAAATACAGAAAAATGGAAGACATAAAACCTGTTTTGCCTAATGGTTTAGGCATTCCAGAAAAAGACATATCAAAATATACCTTTGCTGGTTGGAATCCAACTAACAAAGATGAAAAGCCCTCATCAGATGAAATGCTCTTACTGCCTAACAGTAAGACAACAGTTTCTTCACCAGAGAATAAACAGAAGGATGATAATTGTGCTGCAAGTGATCATACTGATAGTACAGCTTTGTCAGACTCATCAAGATGCCCTGTTGAGAGGCAAGCTTCTACTTCTGATGATGGATCAACATCTTCTTTACATTTAGAAGCAGAACCAGTTAAAACTGACAATAGCAATATTAACCAAGAAAAAGATTCATCAATCACAGACAGTGAAAGTTCTAATGAGAACTCACCATACTTTTCTAATTCTTTTACGAAAAATCCTACAAGTGGCTATGTACAGCCTGTAGTGAATCCCGCAACGGGCTATGTACAGTCAGCACCAGCCCCCGTCAAAAACGTACTGCCAACTACTTCCTCGCAACCAGCAGGATCTAGTTATGTGATGGCTTCGCTATCGCCGCCCATTTTTACAACGGGTGTTACACAGCCACCTATGGCTAATCCTCCTGCGCCTACATCCGGGTATGTGTTGCCAGAAGAAGCCCAAGCCAGATCGATGATGAATCTCCCCAAGTCGGGATCATCACCGACAAAGTTTTTGGGTCCAGAAAGCTTGCCAACAATGCCAACCTTGCCAACATCTGCTAAACATGGAGCGGATAGTAGCTACATTCAGCTACAGTCGTTGGACGCCTTGCCTAGTCTGAAGCCTCAAGTACGCAATACTGTGCCATTAAAACCGCCTACATCGAGCGGCTACGTTAGTCCCGGGGACGTGGTTATCAATAAACATCTAAACAACATGCTATCTGGAGCCCACCTCGGCGACGAGTCAGCGATATTGGATCCTACGATGTCTCCCGACGCCTATTGCCGGTTCTCATGGAGCACTGACCCCGTTAATGATAATTTACACTCGCTCCTCGCTGACTCGACGACGCGAACTTCCTCTAAGAATTGAAACGTTTGTAATAGTGTACGTAATAGTGACTGTTCAGATAAATAAATATATACGATTAGTGATCGATTTGTAAATAATATACAAACATAGTAGCTTAACCAAGTGCTATTTAAAACATTGGACATAAAAATTCACACAATCGTGTGAATCTGTCGTCTAGTGATAAATCTTGTGCCTTATTAATTTATTTTAGGTGATTTAAAAGAAGCTTAGTAGGTAAGAATACATAATAATATATTGTTCATTACTTCTTTAACATGTCGTGGAAATAACGAAAATTTTCGAAATATTGTTCACGTAATTGTTACCTCTGAAAAATCCGGAAACGATTCCTACCTATTTTAGACGATTTTTTTTTTATTAAATGAGGGTAATTCCGTTGTTTCAGATAAATTAACCGAAATATTATAGTTCATAGGAATGGAGGGTATCTACAAAGTCAATTTGATACCTAGCGATCTTAGTATGGAAGAAACTGTATTACAGATCGCGAACACTCTTGATAATCTCAATGGAATAGTCGACGATGTATTTGTAAGAGTGATGGACAGAATAGCGCAGAACACAGATAAAACAAATAGACTCAAAGAAAGAATCGAGGTATCTAGGAAAAAAGTCGAGAAATTAGCCGGCATGCAAAAGGCAATAAAAGTTTTTTCCAGCGCAAAGTACCCGACATCGATAGTGCATGATCACTATAAATCTATATTTGATTTAGACAGATACCAATATGTACCTCAAAAAATAACTTTGAGTGGGAAATCTCAAAAGCAGTCTAATGAAAAAGGCATTCAGGTAAATATTTATTTACTCGATTCTTTACCGAGTTGTGCAAATTAAGAGTGTCATTTCATTTTATAAGTATTTATTTTGTTACATAGGAAAAACTACATTTCTTTCACGTCAAAATCGCGGAGCCGAAGCTTACTAACTCAACGAAAGATTACGACTTAGATGCTATTATAGATAAAGTTTCATCTGTGGGTGATCTCTTGATATTTAGCACTGACGAGAGCCCTTATCTCGATACCAAAACCAAAGTGTCAGCATATGTGCCCGCGGTACGGCATAACGTGGAGACCCAAAGTTCACTGGAAGAGGCACCACCGTCTATAATGAAAAGGAATGTTTTTAAAAGGGAAATCGACGAATACATGTATGCGCCCGGTATGGGAATGGTGAGTTGATCATAATAAATTAATTTAACATTTCCTTTGTACTGATTTTTATTTGTGATTGCGCACATTTTTATATTAATCAAAATCTTTCCAATAAGAATCGTTGCATGCATTACAGAATTATCATTGTGCACTAGAGACATAAAATTAAATTGTTAACAGGTACCAGAACTGGATATGCCACTCGATTTGCCACATTTGCCAGGAATAGCGGGTGACGTGCAATACTCAGTTATCGGTGATGGCTCTATAGCGCCCTCCGCGGCAACAACCCCTGTTGTGCCAAATACTGTTTTGGCGGAGGTTGAAATGCCTGAGTTACCTGATTTGAAAGAGCTACCCGATGTAAAGTTGCCTGAAGTGCCCGTTCCGTTACCGGATACAACAGACGCTGCGCCGCCTGCGTCCGCTCCGAAGATACCAGTGCCACCAACTTTGCCCGCTCCACCGCCACCGCCTCCGCCACCGCCACCGCCGATGGAAATACCAACAGTTAAAACGAGGTAAGTGGTTAACCTTAGCTCGACCAAGATTAAAATCTAAAGTTTGTGTTAACGTGCATCAAAATATCATTAACAATATTCATTTGAATAAAGGGTGTAATCAGCATGTATGGAAATTATCAGCATTGAATATAAAATATAGTAATTGAAGTGCAAATAATAACCCTGTGGTTTAATATTGACTTTGCTATTTTTTTCTGATAAGTTTGTTGCAATATAATATTTCGTTTGAAATTATGAT
>DWDT01000643.1:0-19561 GCA_018245595.1 Microceris scylla
ATATAAAACATAAAAATACATATGTATAGTATTTTGGACTGCTGAATATATATTTTTACAATAAATAACAAATTTTATATGTAATCAATAGCCAAATTATATACACTGTTAAGAAACTTGTTCCTCGTGATATATATTATAAAATGAGATCAGATGGTTAGTAACCACGTGCAAATAGTAAAAAATCGTTTTAAATCAGCGCTGTTAATATGTCTACCGAGAACAATAACTTGCATTGCAGTTCAATTATCGAAAACTGGTATTATCCATTTTATCAAAGTTAAATCACCAATCGGTACCGATTTTCGACTATTTTATCACACAATCGCATCTTCGATTACTACATTAAATAAATTGTTAAGATGACAATGCACAAACCACTAATGATTGTATATTATTTTTTACATACGACAGATTCTTTGCTATCTAGCGAATGAATCTGGACCTTTTCAAACAATCCCACTTCGAAAGCATACATTATAACGTGTTCGGTCCACACATACATACCAGTTAGTATCCGATATATCATGAGCTTTGTACGGTACATATGGCACTGTATTAACCAACACAAAGTTCACACAAAGTTCAGTTTGCAAGAATTGTCTTTAACACACTCGTTACGAATACATATATATGTGAAAATTTACTTGAAGTAAAGATTAGTGCATTCATTTTATTATCTCCTTTTTAAAGCTTATCTGTAAGTTTAGTGTTTGTTCATTTCTGTTTCAGCTATTCTATTATATTTATTCGATTCTGTCTCCTCAACTGTTATAGATTTAACCTCATTCTTCACAAAAAGGTATTTACCGTGTCCATGGGAGGAATATGTTTCGTACATTATATACTTCGAGGTTAATGTCATGGTTTCACTCGCTCGTTCGACAATACACCTATGTATATTTTTAAAGAGAATGAGCTCGCGTAATCTTTCTATCCATTATAAGATATTACTTCATTGGTCACATGAGCGTGACTTACCTTTTTCAAGGACGCTTCGAAGATTTCGTTTTCAAATGTTAAAGTTCGATCGCTGCCATCTAAAATGTTTAAACATGACGTTTACAACTCCGTGACAGCGTACAAGTCTCGCTGATCGTGGTGCGTCTGGTCGATCCTGTCCTGCCGGCTGGGGCGGTCGGGGCGGTCGGGGCGGCGGCGGTGCGTGGTGGCCGTGTTGGACTGGTTCTGCCTGCGGGGCCGCTGCAGGCTGCGGTACTCGAGCGCGGCGGCGGAGAGCGGCTGCGGCTCGGCGCGGCGCGGCGGGCGCACGGTGGCGTACTTGTCGTGCGCGTGCGCGGCGCGCGCGTGCGGCGCGTGCGGCGCGTGCGGCACGTGCGCGTGCGCGGTGTGCGGCGGCGTGTCGGGCGCGAAGGTGGCGAGCGGCGGGTGCGGCGCGGGGGGGCGCGGGCGCGGCGCGCGCGGCCCGAACGACGCATACTTGGGGTCGAAGCGGTTTAAACCTGCTACGCGAGCTGCTTGACCTGCCGGGGAGGAAACGGTTCATGCGCTTTACGTACTTTCCGCTACATATTTAAATTTTTGCGGAGTAACATATTTGTGAGACTATTACATAAACTTTTCTAAAAACTAGGTTTCCAAAAAGTAAATAATAATTTTTTTTTAATCAAATTTCAAAATATATTCATGTCCAATATAAATATATTAGGCTTCGTCAACTATTTATGAGAGTTGAAATAATTTTAGTCAACTTTAAAATCTTGACTTTATAAAGTCAGTACGTTAACTAGCTAGCTCAGAGAAGAAATTAAAGTTAATTTGTTTCTCAAACATTCCTTCAAGATTAGCACAAAAAGAGTGCAATATTTAGTTAAGAACCCTACAATTAAACACTTCTTAGATTTTATCGTAAATGTAAAAATCCCAATGTGTAATCATAGCCGTAACAGCTTACGATTCTAAATATAAATTGTACGTTTACACTTATACGTGCGCATGCCCGTGTGTTTAGCACTACATGCAATTTTTTTACATGCTTGTATATGTGGGTGTCTGAGTACGCACCTTCGCCGTTGTCGGGGCGCACGCCGCCGGGCCGGTCTCAGTAGAAGTCGCTGCTCTCCAGCGTCTTGCACTGCTTGCTGAGCGTGGCGTACTTGCCATTGTGTGGAGCGCGGCCCAGCGTGTGCGCTCCGCCCAGCCCGCCGCCCAGAGCCAGCGTCCCGCCCAGTCCGCCGCCCATCGATGCGCCGCTGGTGCGCCCCAACGTCGCCGACCCGGACACGCGGGACCTGTAAAAATCATCGTCATCATCATCGTCATTCCTTTTTATTGTTCGATTATTGGATTCGGTTTTCAACTCATACATCGGACAAGGTCATTTGTTATATCATCTATTATACTCGTCAAGAGTAGGTTAGAGAATGTTATTTATTTTGGAACTGATAAATTCATATATAAATTTGTTAATAGAAATTTCTGTAGATAAGCTTTACACTTGTGAGAAAGAAAGTTAGGTTGTTATAATTAAGTGACGACTGTCAATTTTTATCGCTTTAGAATTATTATCAAAGAAAGGTACCAATTTCACGTCGTATACGTTTTTTCTAACAACTCGCACCAAGATGGTCATAATAGATATTGAGGTTTGTCGAGATAAAGAAGTGGTGCGACTGACCGGGGCCGGTCGCGGTCGCGGTCGCGGTCCCGGTCGCGGTCGCGGTCGGCGAGGTCCATGAGCTGCACGGCGGCGCTGTAGGAGGGCGGCTTGCCGTTGGGGAAGGGCGCGGGGCGCGGCAGCGAGCGCGCGCCGCCCGCCAGGAACGGCGCCTGCTCCTCGCCGCCCGCCGCGCGCCTGCGGACCGCCACATTGCACCACCGCCTCAGCCCACATTACATGCTACCACTACTGCTCAACTATGCCAATCTGTACTTTATATCGACACACACAAAATTACACTTGTATCTACTCAGTCAGCACCTTTATACATATGTCACAGCTAATAGTGTTCGATCGGCACTCGTTTAATTTAGTCTTTACCGCACTAGTCTCGACGCCACTTAGACGCGATGCTTTGTTTTACCTAGGGACTTCTAGCTGGCTAACTTATCAAAAATACCATTCTATGTGATTTTTTTTCATCCCAACAAAAGTTCTTGCATCATAATCTACTGGCATAGCTTATGATCTTTCAAAGAGTTATGATTCTTCTAAATCATTAAATAAATTGACACACTTGAAACGGTGGTCATAAACTGTTTGAGCAAAACAACATAAATTTAATTTAGTCAAATACAGATGTTAAACATACTCAAAAATGTTATGTTCCACTCACTTAGTATTGATGTATATCCAAGCGTGCGAGTCCACCAGGACGATGGCAGTGAAAAGGAAACCGGCTATTATGGCCGCCAGCAGCTGCAGCGATAACGCCTGCAACAAAAGATACTACTTACCAATAAAAATCATAATGATTTAGTACAAATTACTTAATACAATAAAATAATTTTATTTAATACTCCTAGCGCCATCTCTTGGTTATTATGCAATATGTAGGGATATCATTTATTTCCTATGTGTAATGTCACCGAGCATTCATTCGTAGTACACTTATCGATTTTTTATACCATGTTTGCCTTTCCCTTCCCCTCTCTTCGAAAGGGCTTTTATTTTTTTACAATAAGCATACGAATTAATTAGAATATATTAATTTCTAAAGCTTAAACAAGTTCATAACTCATAACCAGATGCATGCTCTCGCCCGACCCGCACTCTGGTGGCTTCGATTTTCGAATGTTTATAAAAGTCAAACATCGCGGAAAGGGAAATACAAGGTGGTGCAGTGTCTGTTGTAATGTAGTGTGGGTATAAAATGGTGCGTGAGGCACCTGCAGGCCATCGTCGCAGGCGGCGCGCGCGGCCTGCACGAAGTGCGAGCGCGCCATGCGGCACTCCAGCGCGCCGCTCAGCGACACCAGCGCGCGCTCCGCCTCGCCCGTGCCCGCGCCCAGCGCGCCCAGCGCCGGCTGCAGCCCTGCACGCGCCGACGGACTCACGTCAATGTTGCCAATCATTTATTATTAAAATTACATTTAAACGACAAGAAAGATTTTTATAATTAACTATTCATTTGTTTTGTAATACATATCCATGTGTATCAACTTTGTACCTGATTTGAATTAGATTAATTTTTATAACCGGAGACGATGTTTGGTGAACGTTAGATATCACCTTTTTAGCTACTTAATGTTTGATTGGGACAACATGCGACCCTCTCAACGCGAATTTTGTAAACGATATATAATTGCATTAATGTGTGAGCGTGTGTATGCGCCTTTGCGCATATTTGTGTGTATGTGTATATGTGGTCATTCATGATTGTGCGCACGCATGCGCATATGATGGAGTACATGGAGTACATGTGTGCGTGTGTGTGTGCGTGCGCGCATATGTGTAGATACCGGGGTCGTTAAAGAGGTGAGGCGCGCCGCGCGCGAGTATGGCCAGCGCCTGGCGCACGGCCACCACAGCGCGCTGCGCCGCGCGCAGCTCCGCCGTCAGCACGTTCTCGCGCGACACCTTGCACGACAAGTAGTAGTGCACCATCTGCCACACCACAACACGGTGCTTATACATACATGACGAGACGTTTACACATATTTTATGACAGTGTAACTATTATTATTTGAAATGAATAAGTAGAGATTGTTCTTGCCTTAAATGAGTGCATTATCAATATTAGCAGAGTTACGTAAGTTTTAAATGTATTATGATAAAAGAAATATTCAGTTGAATTAGCATATTGACCAAACACACGACCGTATCGCGCTGTTATTGATTTTGCGGTGTTTGAAATACGTAACCGATATTGTACACATTCGTAAAATCAAGTATTTAGATTTTTAATTTATATTCGTATGTAATATTTATATTCGAATGTGCCACAGCATTTACGAGCAGGTAGGTAGGTCAATGTTTTTAACTTGACCGAGGCACTAATTTTTACTACACTATAGAACAATGAAAATTGAATAGCATTTTATGTTGCATAACGTGACCAGCGTAGCAGACTACGGTCTTAGCTCTTCTCATTCCAATAGGAAACCCGTGTCTAAATGTGGAACAATAAACTTAGACTCACGTCCTGCGGCAAATGGTGCGGAGCATGCAGCGCCAGCGCACGCGCGGGGTCCTGGCAAGCGTCGGCCGCCGCCACCGCGGCCGCCGCCAGCGCCGCGGCCGCGCCCCAGCAGGCCACGAGCGCGCCCAGCGCGCACACGCACAACAGCAGCAGCGCGCGGCGGCTGCGGCGCGCGGCGGCCGCCAGCAGCGCCACGCACACGGCGCCGCCGCAGCACCAGCCCGCCATGCCGCCCGCCCAGCGCGCCGCCTCCCACACCCACGCGCGCTGCCACACAACCGCACGCACACATTAGCTAGCGCTATGTGAGGTTGACATTAAATTTAGTTGTTCTCGAGGCACAAAACACTTGCAATCATTAACAGATTTAAAGATTTCTCAATAAACTTTAATTGATTAAGTGATGAGTAATATTGGTAGAAAATAATCTATGAATTCAGTTTTATTTAAAACGCAAGCAAGTTAGGTATCAGTGACGTAACTTTTACGTAACCCAGAAATCTGTTGACCTTCCCAGACCAATTGTCAGATACCAAAGATCAAACACTGCATTACCTATATAAAAAAAGTTACCTTAATGAACTCCTCCAAGTTGAGCGCAGCCAGCGGCCTCCTGAGGTTATCGGCGGCGGAGGCGGCGGCGCTGGCGTTGTTCCTGAGCGCGGAGAGCGCCCTGAGCAGCGTGCCCAGCGCCGTCTGGTTGGCGACGGGCGCGTCCAGCGCATCCGCGAGGCGCGCCAGCGGCGCGCGCGCTCGCGAGCCCATCGCCTCTTCCAAAATACTCGACTGGAAACCAGAAACCGAAAATGTTTTACAGTGCTGGCGTCACGAAATGCACAACCGAATAAAACCTTGAGTTTCCATCGTAGACAATATCGAAAAATGCGATTCATTTCTCACTCACTACCAGAATGTAATGTACATGTACTTGCATATCTATATGTCTGAGTGAGGCTCATTAAAGCTGTATGACATAACAAAAAAAGAACGAGTCCGAAAATAACGAGTGGACCATATTTTACCTGGTTCTTGACAGTGTTGACCAGCTCCGACAGACGGGTGCCCGCCTTGATGCACTGTAGCATGGCGTTGTGCAAGTCGTCATTGCCGAACAGACCCACGCCGATCGCGCCGCAGCACAGCACCGACAGGATCATCAGGGTTATCTGAAATTCAACCATTTCATACTTTCTAAATGAAGCAAAATGTAAGGTTAACTAGAAAACGACACTACATATTTACAATATTTCGTGTCCAAAATCTATAGTAAGCACAGTCTGTACTTCCATACATATAATTTTAAATACATACTCATACATATACATATGTCATACATACACTCGTACATGCATCCTTGATCATATTACACCCAGATGCATACGTGTTCATCACACAAAATATTATTTGCACTGAGTTGGGAATAGAACCCATAACCAGGACTCCACAATTATTTTCGCTAACTGTTAGTCCAACGTACCAGCAGAAATAAGACTAAATTAAAATGATATAATAAATATCACATTATTCTCTGCGTAGTAGGTAAATAGGACAACATAATATCAATCGACAATAACAATTGATATAGGAACATAAATATAAACAATTACTCAGATCAGAGACATAAATCGCTCGGCCCCGCGATAAGGGCGGTAGAGTTCAAGAAACTAAAAATAGACACGTAGAGACACTATAATGTAAATAAAATGTGAACTCACTTCACAGGGCCCTGTAATGTAAAGAGGCCGACGTAGAGAGCGCGTTAAACATGTGTTTATAACATCATAAGCGAATGAACGGGGAAGTAGAGTCGGTGAGATGGGTATTTTGTTTCATATATCAAACGGTTCGTGGATTGATTTAACGTGCTTTTAGAACGATTACTTAAGCAATAACAGTTGTAGAGGGGAGCGGGGTAGGAGGATTAATTGCGGTGCTCCGTGTGGGAAATAAAATAGTAAGATCACAGAAGGAACTTGGGAGGCGTTGGTAATATATTAATTCTGATTTACGTTTACCGTTCTAGAACGTGCAATATTGTACTGTACAGGATAAAATAATGTTCTAATAAAATAGAAACTATTCAAATTTGGTTTTAAATTCAACAAAGTTTTCGCCTTTTAAAAAATATCTATTTACTCTTTGGCCCATCTCATTGAGCCACATTTTCCTATATCCACAACATCTGCAAAGGTCTCTCCATTGCCCGCGAGGGAGTTTAGCGCGTCATTAATAGCTTATTACATACCTTCAGCGCAGTGATGCTCCGGGGCGGACGCTGCTTCCTGTCGCAGCATCTCGTCAGCAAGTATATAAGCAACACTGTGAGCGTGAGGATCAACCAGGCGCCGGGTATCGAACCGAGGATCCCCAAACTCTGTAAATATACAGTTCGTATTAACCAAAGAAAAACAAACTAAAACAACGTGGTAAAGAATCCAAAATCCAATAACGCTTGAATGAAACTACTAGGCTACAATAATTTTGAAAAAACATTAAAGAACTATCGGAAACATACTTAAAGATATATTTCTACGGGCATAGTGAACCTGACAACCTGGACATAGTTACATTAGTGATATATGTGGCAAGTATCCCTGACACTTATAAGCCATATGTGCTCTATCTAAAACGTTGCACAACCCAAACACGCTCGCTCAAATATGCCCTCTTTTCCCAGGCGCATTGTGTTACGAGGCGTCCGAAAAACTCCGAACATTCCATTTTGCATCACTGATGCTTTGCAATTAGTATGCTTACTTAAAAGGTGCTCAAATCTTTCCTCAGAGGTTCATCTGGTGTTGCTATACCACTGTAACACTTACTACTGCTAAGCAGCTATATAATGATACAATAAAACATTTAAGATCCCTATTTAGTGTTAAAATATAAAAGAATGACTATCTTCGCCCATCACGTCATACGATCGCCACCCGATCATCGCCTGCCCGCAGGGACAGCGCGCTCACCTCGAGGTAGACGGGCGAGTTGGGCGCGAAGGTGTCGTTGACGCGGTGCAGCGTGACGTTGATGTGCGGCAGCGCGTGCAGCAGCCGCGAGAGCCGCGGCGGCGAGTACTCGTCCGACGGGGCCGACGCGCCCATGCCCGCGCCTTACTGCGACACCTGCAACCATATTACATATATATGTATATACATAAGAACAGACCGGAGGCCTTCATTAAAATTCCTCATAATTATAAAATAACATCAGGACTGTGTTGCCCCGAAGGGATAGACATTGGAGTGTTCTCCGATTCAGCCCTTTGAAGGAACGGAACTTTGATTATTCATACGAGTGGTAACATAGAACGACAGAAGTAAGACAAAACACCACATGATTGAGTAATTAAAGACACAATGTATCTCTATGTCTCAACAAGCTTTTATCTATACTGAATAGGTATGAAGGAATTGTCCCAATTTAATTACAACTAACAATACTTTATAGAAAGACAACAAAGAACGTATTGATTACGTGAGATTGTGTCATTCAATGAAAACACCACGCCATCGTCACAGCACAAATGAACAGTAGATCAAAGCCGTTGAATAACTATTAAGTAATAAGAGCACAGTAAAGTTAAAACAGTACGAACGCTGTATATATCATTCGTTCAGTAGGTAAATAGCCTTATAACGTGTATGTTACGTTCGTGAATGAGTCAATTACGAGTGATAATTGCGCGAAATTACATGAATGTAAATGATATTATATCGGCATTGTAATGATAACAACAAATTATCATAACGACTAGGTAAGTCATTTTTAAATTATTTTATTCGCTATCAGTAAGACATAGTACTTCATCAGAAGGTACGCCCATCTTCTCCGTCATCAGTTCTCAGGAATAGCAATACGCCAGTAACCGATGTACCTATGTATAGATGTGTGATGTAGAATTTTTGGTACTGTATTATCATGTAATAATCATCGTAGGTACAGTCTATGGACAAAGATATTACTATAAGACGAATAATTGTATGTACATATAAGGTTAATGAGGTTTCAATCGACCGAACAAGAGATTGAAGGAAGAACTGTCATCAACTCTGAACGCTTGAAATAAAGGTCTATCCACACACGTCTGCTCCGATACGATCTAATCAGTTCCAGGTCATTCAGTGATTTTATATGAAATTCGTAGTATCGAATGGATACCGGGAGCGTCTTGCGACTAACTCCACCTGTTTGGACAGGATGCATACATAGTGAACTATGAGCCGCCTGTTATATTTTTGACACAGCATGAAGGTGATCAAATCTAGTTGGCGCTCACGTGCAACACATCTTAAATGCAAGTCGAAATAACCGCAACATTTCCAACATACCAATTGTCATACTATGTAAATAAAATCTCTAGAACTGCCAGAGATAGCTACATAGAACACTTGCGTAAGATTCAATGTCTGAAATGTTAATAAAATAAGGGATGAAATTGTGCGGAGATTAAAAAAAAATAAGATCAGGCAAGTTCCAACGTCAATAAATAGCAAATATTCATTCTATTAACCTACTGTTCTTTTCATACTGTGTCATCCGCCTTTACATTATAATTAGTTGATATCTCATTGCATCTGGCAATAGTCACGCATCGTCACGTGTTGCGCAAATGCATATCTAAGCTTCGCAGTTTTTAATTTAAAACAAACATTTACATACACACATACATTAATACACATACACACACATACATAGTCCATGACTGACGGATACAATATTTGTATTCAACATCGTTAGCGTGTAAAGACATGAATATAATTATAAATGAGCAACATATTATTGACAGATTATGGTCATGTAATATGCATAACCCTTAAGCTCGGCTAGTACTGTAGAGCTCAGTGTACAATATTACAGGCGATTGTTTAACTAATTTAATCTCAGTGTAATGTGAGGTCTAATGCAGCAAATGTTGATCATCATCATCATCAATCATTCTATTATACCTTAGTTGGCGAATTATATATTTTCATAATGCGATATTCAAGCCTGAAGTCCAGTACAGTGAGTACGTGCCGATTGGTAAAATAAACAACCATTAAAGACAGCAAACATTATGGAGAATGCTAAAGTATACAAATTTTCTCACGACTTTTTCTGTTACCGCTACAGGAGGTGATGGATCTTATAAAACGCGCATATTTTGTGGTGCGCGGCAGGATTTGAAGCAAGACCCTCCGAGTGGGAGGTAAAATTTTAAGCCACTGAACTATCACTGTTGCGCAACTTTCAAGGGAGATTTGAGCATCTAAAATTAGGTGGAATAGCCACCAAACAAACCATTTCCGATCATATAAAAACAATTATATCAACCTACACCTATTGTTGGAATTTACCACACACGTGATGAAGAACGCACGAAGGCTTTTAAGTCGCCGCCCGTGTGCAACATAAATAAAATTACACATGTATGTCGAACATAAAGCTTGTTGCGTGCAAACCCCATAACTGTCGTTCCGTACTCACCGCTAAATACGTAACTCCGCGCGCTCACGACGCCATGCCGTGAACACACCAAGCTTTTATATCTCTATCGGGAACACATCTGTGGACAATGAGAACGATTGCAATTAACAAAAAACAGAAGTATTTGCACTGTATTATTTATTACATTTAAGATAGCATGACAAAAAGGATAAAAATGTGATTGCCGAGGATAACCAAGTCTCAACTATCTTGATCGAATAAGTCGTAATCGAGCTATTGGGGAAGTCAGAAGACTGAATCCGGCGTATAAGAGTGATGAAAGCGCATCTGCAAGAATAGACATACCCTTTAAAGTCCCTAGGAGGTACATTATTTATAATGATACTTTATCTACAATTCATTTTTCCAAAATATCACACATATACCTGGACGGATTCTAAAACAAACAACCCTGCAATTTTGTCATAAAAAACAAAAGAGAGCGATTGTTTTTTTTTTTTTCATTTTGTAATATGTAACACCGAACATGAAACATAATAATATCATGTTTACATAGTTTAAGGCCAATTGCGAATAATCCTTTCATTGCATATTACGCGCAACACTAAGCAAAGTGTGTAATTTTTCGCTGCATTCACGTAATAAAGAGTTTACATAGCAATCACAAACAGGGGCGAACGAACTTAGAAGCCGGTCTGAACTGCCGCCGAGTGGTTCTCCGTGTCCCGCCGACAGAGGGCTCTCTAGTGACAGATTACGGCTAAAAAGAACGAACGTCTACCCCCGCTTTCTAGAAATTGGTTCATTGACTGATTCGTAGTCCTAGGAATTAGTGATCCTAAAAGCTAAGCCAGGAATTGTCGGTTCGATTTCCTCCAGGACGACTATATGTGTGATGAGCGCAAATATTTGTTCTGGCTGGGTATAAAAAAGCATCAATATGGCAAAAATCTCTATATTTACAGACCTTACGTACTTCTTCTATAATGTAATAATATTAGATATGAATATTCATGTTTAACGGAATATTTTTATTACCGAAAACGTATTAATTTGCTTAAAGCACGTAATATTATAATACATACATTTAAATAAAAGATTTCGCGAAACTGTGATCCCGTCTCGTAAGACTTCTTGAAATATTTTAAATTTGTAACGAACTTTTTAAACTGTACTAAACTCTTTTACGTAGAAAGTTGCATGAATAAATTCGTCAGTTATTCGTGTATACTGAGGATAATACAAAATACATTGAAAGGCGCTCGTTTGTGGCCGACTTTTTCGCGCTTTGCATTAATTATATACGTTTTTCGCTACTTTGAACTGAAAAGTAGTTTTGGTTACAATTTTCATAAATTTGCATCTATCTGCAACATGAAGACCACAGAGTATACCTATTTTAAATCTGCTATTGAGGTACAGATCGCTCTACATATCTGGAGAGATTTGATGCATAATTGAACACACAGCTTCAGTACTAAATAATAAGGATATGGGTTGATCGGCTACAAACCGTCAAAAGATTTTTAACCCCCATCCCCAATTTCTCAAGGTTAAACGTTTAGATGTTACAAGCGGGATCAACTAATTAACGTACCCTCTGAAAAAGGGAAACGATTATAAAATTTCATCAAAGGTCCTAGGGCGACCGCACTTCACGTTGTACACACAACGGGCCCTGTACATTTTACTGAACAGATTTGAACGTACGTTTTAATTTATTACTCACAAAATCAAATAAAATAACATTGCAAGGTCTCAAAGCTTTTAGCAGTATCGTTCTGTATGAAAGTAAGCGCTGAAAGAAATCAGACGCTATACGACGATAAATCATTGTAATTTTTTTTATCTAAGAACATTTCCACATGCAACCGATTCCAAACTAGGCAGACCCCACTAAAGTTTAGGCATGCCTACTAAAATCGCATTTATAGTAAAAGAAAAACAAATTTACTTCCTTATCAGTATATACCCACCAAATAAATTACACACATATTTGTTGGCCTATCAACAATCAGGTGACCTGTGAGATCTCGACGCGGTTTTCCAGTTACATGTACCAAGTGCGACGTTACATTGTATTCAAAATGATCAGCGAGTACTCTCCGCGTCTCGCTTTCCAGAGAAACTAGTCGGACTAGTTCGTGATTGTTGGCGTCTGCCTTTTTTTCACAATCTCGTCTGTGGTACGCGACATTTACATGTACGCCAATAGTCTCCGCGGGTGTCGCGAGAGTCGATTGATTCGTTACAATCGCTTTGAGTTCAAACTGAACTAACTGATACTAATCCTGACACCTGATACTTGCCACTGATCCTTACAATTCTATTTAAGTTTTTTGAATCCGCATTACATATTAGTTTTGTCTGCGACAGCATTAATAATAATAATATTCGACACATAATTCCATTGTTGGAATATGGGTCTCCTCTCATATTGAGAGAGTTAAGGCCATAGTCTTCACTAATCCATCCATTAATCCATCTACATAAAGCCTACTATTCCACTGTAGGACATGAGTGTCCTTTAAGAATGGAATGGTTAAGTTCATAGACTACCATGCTGACCAAGTTTGAGACGGCAGACTTCACACGCTTTAGAGAACAACGTTACGAAAACAATAAAGCGTGTAGTCTTGGCCTGAATGTTTTGTTATGAAAAATGTACTAATGAGTCATAACATTAATACTGACAGAAACTACAATTTAATTATGCCGCAACATAAAACAGCGACAGAGCTACGCTGACTAAAATAAAATAAAAAATATTAATTGCTACCAAATTTCTATAGCGCCAGTATCAAAACTACACAGTACTTAAAAATGGCATGCTATAAAAAGCCACAACGAATTCCGCCCGAGTCAGCAAACATGCGGTATTGTGATTACACCAGCTGTTGTTGCCGTGAGCGGCAGGGGCACTCTGCGAGGGCGAAGTGTGTCAACAGGCGCAGGTCTCGGCGCTGATTGTGCTGACCGAATAATGGCGGCCACCGGCCTCGCCGTCACGAGAGCTACCGTCACGACTGTTACTATCTCACTGTATTTATTCAGTTATACATTTTTTATTTGTGTATACTGTACAGCTGCGAGAATTGAGGGTAGATGCTTCTAGAAGGATTTTATCACAATAGTTTTCGTCCCAATTCGATTTAAGTATAATTATAGGGCGGTGCAAAAGCAATAACCTAAAATAAATTGGTTACTATTTTGTCTTGAAAGATTAACCATGTTATATGCCGCTGTCTCTCACTCTTTCTTAATGCAGTAAATAAATAACAGTGGTTGTATACATTTGTGACTTTATATCAGTTAATACAAATGCAGGCTACGGAAAGCATTAGCCTTCTCTATAATTCTCTATAGTGTAAATTCTTGGCTAGTGCGGCACAGTAGGTACGACTATGACTTTCTTAATACTGATAGAATATCGATACTAAACAGACGATATAAGAGTTGACAACAATAACGATAATAATGATGACGACGACGTTGATGATAACAATGACCGTGATAATGATCATGATAATGTGGATAACGACGCGTTATCAAATTCTTGGATCAAAAGAACACGGACAAATATTTAAGCGAAGGAAATAATATATGTACTATGATTCTTGCATGTTTTGCCAGCATCAAAAATAAAACTGTTATGTCAATCAATGTACCTACATCGGTATAGATAAACACATTTTTTTATGTATTAGAAGCTAAATACAGCGAGCGGTAATATGTACGTAGCAACTGACGACAAGCAATCACTGTTCACTATTGACATTTGCATCGCCAAGGAAATGGTCAATACGTCGTCGGCTCTGTAAGAGTACTCTTTTTGCGATCCGCGTCACAGCTTATTTATAGTAACTGGACATTACGACAACTCGTAAGTTCTTATCTGTATGCCCTTGAGTCACTTGATATGTTCATTAAAATAAATCGAATAACTCAATGACAGCAAAAATCATATCGTCATCTAGCGGAACCGCCATCTTAATTTGAGTATTGTAAAAATATTACCAGCTAAGTGAAGTGACGATATACACAAAATGGCTGTCATTGAATAGATACGAAAAGCTGAAAATCAATCTGTGGTGTGCTATTGGAAAGGCCTATGTGCAGCGGTGGACGATGACGGGCTGATGGTGAAAATGAACAATATTAAAGTATCTCATCACCATCACCAATCCATTTAAGGATCCACTATCGGACACGGTTCTCTTCTAAGAATGAAAACGCTAGAACCATAATTTACGGCGCTGATCAAATAACAATTGTTAGATAACTCGCGCCATAGACGACTTCATGGTCAGAATTTAAATGTACTATTTTCTTCTGGGCTTCTTTCTTTACCATTACAACAAGTAACCGTTATAGAAAATATCATAAACAACACACACACGTTAAATCAACATCGATTAAAACATACTAAAAAAAATACATTACTGGCAAAACAACAGAACGCAAAACACAAACCATACCGTACACACGCACGAGAAGTATTGCAACGTAACAAATAAAAAAACAAGAACCAACTCTATGAGATCATAGGTCGGCCCTAAAAAGGAGAGAGGAAGCGCTGTGGCCGTGGTCCGTTGCACAACCGACTACCAACAGCACCGTTAACCGGCCAAAGGCGAGCCATTGTTATTGTAGGAGCAATGAACCGGTAAACTTCGGGATGCGTTGTATCTGCGATCAAATATAGATTAGCGCGGCAATGGATCAACGATCGCGGCGTATCCAGAACGTTAAACCCATTACACCTAGCCGGCCGTCAAACACAACTCTGTGTAACCTTTACGATTACTGGCGACCGGATCGACTGTAATGTGCATAGAGCGTTGTTCTAGAAATTTCTACGAGGTTCTAGTAGCGGTATATGCAAACCATTTTGTAGCAACCAATAACCGTTTACAAGCAATCTCGGATGGCATTGATTTACCACCTAAGATTCCTCGGGTATGGTGCTACCCTGAATCCGCCCCTCACCAAGCGCTATAAACATGCCCTACAGAATTTCCTACAAACTGCCTACAAAGCCCTTATCTACATGTCTGTTTAGGTATTACAATAGAAAAAAGCTGCGAGTCTTGATACAGTATCATGAATACACTATTTGTCACGGTCAAAGATAAGCAGTTATAATATGTAGGCAATAATAACATCTCAAGACAACTCACACGTGCTCATATGATCCCAAACCAGACAAAACCTGTACAATTGTAATAAGACAACTAATAAACTATGACCTAACTTACATAATTTTAAACCCAGACATAAACAAACACTCCTGTTAATCACACAAAAAATTGTCCTTGATGGGAATCGGAACTCGAACCTCCGGCTTGAAAACCATTGTTACCGACCACTGAGCCAACAGGCCAGACAAGACGTGATCATTGAACCCAGATATAATACATGCAACGGTTAAAATAATGCTCTCGGTATCATTGCATCGCTCTCATAACATCCTGTACCTACTGTTAAAACAATGTTGTCCCTAAGTGGGTTATCGAATCACTTATTATCAATATTCGTGTTATTGTAACAATATAGTGCATTGTTACGATTAGAAAAGAACGCATTTGTACAGTAAATATGTATTGTTTGTGAACTATATCGGAGGTGACAAAGTTGTTCAGAGGAGCGGTCCATGAACAAATATACGTTTGGAACTAAAGACAGAGTCCAGTAATTTTTAACTACAAGTAGAAAGTATAGATATGTACACAGCAAGCAGTAACTTGAAGCGTGCAAAAGTGATCAATTAGTCTGTGTCGCGTAGCAGCTTGGTAGAGTGAATATCAGTCTAAGGAGGAAATCTTGTAGCCATTCCTTAAACATTACCACCCGTTGTCTTTCCGTTAGATCCGCGAAACCACCTTTCGAATTCGCAGAAATAACGCGAAACTGATCGAGAATCAACTACCGTCATCCTTAAACAGTGTTTGCATATGTTAACATCATGAAGTTAAGATATCTCGCGTTATGATTTTTAAAAGTAATTGTATTATACATATGTAATTGTGTGCCTCCAAACATTACTTCATATCAGTACCTACAGTCAGACATATGTAGGTATTAATTTAACTGTACCAGTATTTCCCATAGAATAATTTCTCATATTTCACTTTTTTCCCTGTGCTTTTTCTAGTCTAACTGCTTCTCTCATACATACCCATCTTCCATTATATTTCTAGGTACTGGCAAAATAAATGACAAACTTCTATACATACATAGAATATGCAAGAACAAGTTACATAATATGTATTTCACAAATTTTAAACAATATCACTGACCTCTTAAGAACAACATGGGATGTTATATGCGCAGTGGTTATGTACATATATTACTAGTGCTGGCTTCGATTCTATGCCAAAACATGCAAAGTGCGAGAAGCTGTGCCCGCGCCAAATGGTGCATATTACTGAAAAAATATTTAAACTGTACTCAATATGGCACACCAAACAGTTCCCAACGATAGGGCTGCACGCTAAAACTACAAAAATATACAGTAGATATTACGAATCTCAAATAAAAGTTGAAAATCTTGGAATTGTTTTGCATAAACAGATATATGAATATATTTAAACGAAATAGTCCAAATTCGACATTTTTCATGTGACTTGTGGTCTTTTGTAAAAGAGTATACCTCCAAAATAGACCTTTACACTGTGTTAACGTTCGACAACTGACTATAATGTGGCTTTATTGACACAGTATGAATGTAACCAGCGAATGTTTTATTTCAATCACCTTATTTGTAACACATATTATACAAGACATAGATTTCTCCACTCCCTTTCTACATAATCTTTAACTATGACAAATCGGACTCTACTCCATGCCCGCAATGTCCTCGAATAGAGATAAAAAGACTTATCTTTACGTATTAGTATACATATATTTATAATTTTCTACATTCAACATAATGCCCAGATTGTCTGTCTAGCGAGCAGTCTGGGGTTCTACACCCGGTTTGGGCAATCGAATAAGCGTATAAGATATTTGTGGATGGTAAATAGTTTTCTCTGTGATTAGAATATTAGAATAGAATTTATAATAAATTATTTTTAAACCTTAAATAATGGATACCATAAAATTATAACTTTCAAACTATTAAATTCTATTATGCCAAGTAAATCACGACTGCAATGGGACTAATTAGAAACCGTCCGTAATACAATTTAAAAATAAACCATACGATATATTTCTTTAAGACAAACGTTTTCACAGCGACCACACAGTCACGAGCTTACTGAACCAATGTCACTATCGTCGACGTAGACAACAATATATTAAGTCAATTATAGTTTAAAACTACAATATAAATTAACTATAAGTAATAAAGCTGGCAACCTCGTATTAGAAACGAATCTGCGAGCGAGTAACTACGAATGAGTTGGGTCTGTCTTAACTACACACGGGTATTACAATCATCTTTCAACTGTTAACGTAACTCGTTAACGGACTGTTACGGTCATAACGCCTGAAGGGGAAGAAGCGGGGGAGAGGTAAGAGGTGAGAGGGGAACGTAATTATCGACAGTAATAAAACGCCTAAATACTTAGAAGAATATTTTGGATGACTTTACCTACTTTTAACCATTGTCATTCCAAAAGGAGAAGTTTGTCCAAGAGAGGAAGAACAATGTAGGAGGTAGTGATGATGATGATGATGATAATTACAGCATAAAAATTTGGACAATTCGCGTTGAATGCCACAGTTACGAAATCAGGGCGACAAAGCGAAAGGTCGTTTATGCATGCAAAGTCAACACAAGAGCACCTCGCCGCCCGCGTACGAGAAGGAACGGAATTATTCATTTGATGGTTTGGAACTCACACTAGGCGCGAATTGCTCACAGCTAGATGCAACTCCCTCAGAAACACTTAACACTAGCAGAGGGTAAGACAATACATAAATATTTCAGGACATCACCACACACGACCAAGGACAAGGACAAGTCCGGTGGATTATTTCCAAGGAGCTATACTAATAACGCAACGTCAACAGAAGGAAGAGAATTTCGGAGGACTTGTCTATTTTTATTTTTCTTTTTTAAATTGTAAGGCGATCGTTGTTCGACATTATATAACTTTTTACTAAATAGAAGTCTTCATTGCTTATCGTTTTTAGACTTCCATCTTTAAACTTCTTTACCTCGAACCTTTACCTTTTATCCTACTAAGTCTACCTCGAAACAGATGATGTAGTATATGTATATGTTACGAAATTATTGCTCTGGCTCTTAAGTACACACTCATAACCAGTTGTGGCAACGCCAGAAAGACCACATCGCGAAATAGGTGTCGTGGCTGTCATGTTATACGGTCACAACGGGCCATGGCGACAACGAAAAGCCATGAAGCATCGTAACTTGCGGGTTCCAATACAATGATGCATTAAAATCACTAAAACAGGTGCAAATCATTAATCTCTATCCACCCCTATAGGAAATAGGCGTATTAATATAGATGTATATAAAAATAGAGGTATCGCTGAAAAATTCCTAGTTAATTCAAGCCACAGAATATAAAAGGCAACCGAGTATGTACGTCGAATTCATTCAACCGACAATAGCGTACCGTACCTCGTGTCACAATACGAACAACAAAAGACGTGGAGTAGCTCACTGAGTAACTGTTTGGCGGCGCACAAAGCTATCAACGGCGACTCCATTGTTATGTATTTGGTATTGTGACACAATTGGCAGGCAACGTTCGCTGGTACCAACATCAGCGATACATACTAATAATATCATTGTAAACGGATTTTCATAATAGCATTCATTTAATATGGAATTTGAGGTACTGAAGAATGTAAAAAAAGCACGTTAAGTGTGCAAAGGAGACATTTCTCATCCAATGTTCTCCGGAAAGTACCTACTAAGTTTTTTCACTGACTTGTTTGACTTCAACGAATATGGTTGAATAGGACTTAAATAATATGGAATATATTAATTCGTGTCTGGTGATGAGAGATTGTCGCGAAAGGAGAAATTCAATTAAAGCCAATTTCAGTTCTGTACA
>DWDT01000644.1:0-19545 GCA_018245595.1 Microceris scylla
CGATGCATGGCAATAGGCTCACCGCCTATTCCATAGTGAGAGTGAGTGAGAGAGAGTGAAACGTTGGAGTGTTCGGCATTCCTCTGTCTGCCTCTTCGGGGATTACAGGCGTGAAGTTACGTTTTTTCATACACATATACGCAGGGTGCATGGCAACGGTTGGATGCGATGAGGTGAAGATCGAGCTGAGTGGCGTGCTGTTGGAGAAGCTTTTGTCCGATAGTGAACGGGAACAGGCTGATTTTGATGATGATGATGACGTTAATACACATGTGACATGGCTGGTCGTACGCAAAGTAAATCGTTACGCTAAATTGAGGTAATGTAACGTTTAATATAGATTTACTAGAAATAACGATGTTGAAAGTTGCTTTTACTGACAGAATAACTTGAATTAATCTTACTGCTTTGTGCTACTCTCGTGGTCTGTAGGCGGGATTCTCTTTATTTTAGATTGCATTTAATACGTATAATCCACTAAAGCTTTGTAACTTTATAGCAAATATTTAAAGTTATTCAAGTTTTTGTAAAATTGTATAAAGACGTTTTTATGTTAAACTTTAGCTTTTATTTTTCGCGGCGAAATGAGATAAATTCTAGTTTTTCGTGAATACCTCAAATATTTAAAAGTTCACGAAGAAAATAGAGACGTCCTTTCATTTCTCTCTTTTAGAATTTATTTATTTTTGCTCGAGTGAAATGTCTAACATCCGAGTCGATTGAAATGAGTGAATAGACGTTTCTAGTCTAATTTTCTCTTGAATAGATATAACTTTTTATATGAGGTATAAATTTGATATTTGTTAAATTGCGACACAAAGCAAAGAAGTTATGTTGATATATTGATATTATTTCTTGAGTTAGAATCCACTTTTATGGGTGTGTAACGATGTCTAAAAGGGGATATGTACATTTAAGAAGTCAATTTTACACTAGTACTTTTCACCAGTGTTAGATATACAGTTTCTAAATTTTTTTATTATTTACCAGCATTACCAGAGGTAGTGTCTACATGTTAGACGTGTCGGACACATATATTCGTATTCTTGATTAAATACGTCAGAAGCCTCAATATGATTTGCGACCTTGTTTACTATTCCATAATGGAACCGCATGGTAAAGTATGCTCCAGCCCGTTTTCGACTGTAGGGATAGATTATTTCCTAGCAGTGAGGTGTACATAAAACAATCTTTGTGTTGATTATATCAATTTAATGACGTTCTATTCCTACTGCATCTTATCCCAGTCTGGAATTTATCTCCACAAAGCAATCGTTACTTACAAAAGAATTTCCCTTTGTAACATAGAAACAGCAGTGCATTAATATCTTTGCCACAAGATATTACTTTCGTTCAACATCATTGCTTTGATATCAGATGAAAACAAATCAAATATAGACACAGTGTCTCTTGTTAATGAATCGAGCTTGTTTCTAATACCGCTTTTGTCTGAGCACAGATAGAGTTGCAGCATTAATTCACACCGGTCTAGACGGTCTTTCGACTGTTGCAATACTGTTGCCCGCTTTCGAACCTCCCACGCTATGGTCACTGGTTCTACCGGATTATTGATCTGTTTGTCGATTAATTATCTGATGATATTGACTTATTACAATGGACAAACATTCTTGGACTCGAAATTACTCTCTTGCAACGTGTTTTTGTAATCTCTATTCGAAGATTGCTTTCTCGTAACGTTAATTTTTTAGCCATTTATATGTTATAGAGGTAGATACTAAATGTTCTTGGCATCTAAACATTATGAGTGGATTTCATTTTGAATATTGACTAACATTTTTGAACCAAATTGTCGGATGAATCAATGTGTGCTTTAATTCCATCGGGAAAACCAATCATGTGGTTAAAGCCATGTATGTATGTTCCTATATGCATTTGGCTTTGTAATAGTGTCAACCGTGGTTTTCATTTTCCCCACTAAAGACTGTATTTATTGAAATTTGACGTGATGAATTGTCGAGCTATCTCAATGTTTTAATGTCGAAAATGACTATCATAAAATTAAGTTGTGTAACAATTGTTTCTATTTTTGTCTCATCTTTTTATCGTTCCACTGTTGTACACGGGTCTTCTTTAAGAATGAGAGGGTTGACGCCATAACCTGCCACGCTGGTCAAATGTGGACTGGCAAGTTTCACACGTGTTAGGACATTTTTTTTTGTAAACTCCGAGGTGTGCAGGTTTCTTCGCGATGTTTTTCTTCGCCGTTATAGCAATTAGTAATATTTAAACTAAAAACGCACATTTTCTAAAAAGAGTTGCGTTCCGAGAAAACCCAGGACACCTGAAGTGACAGACTAAAATTTAAACCGCTCGTCTATCTCTGCCATACTATTATTAGTATCTACTGTTGTAAATATTGTATTGTGAACACTGTTGAAAAACACTGAAACTGCCATATGATATTTTTATGAATCCTTGCATGTAAACAAAGACCTTGCGCGGACTCAAGACATTCGTAGGTAGACTGAACTAGGCTCACATAGCGTTGGCAGAGGCAGGGACAGACGGAGTTCTGCCTCGAGCGCCGCTCAGTAGGTCAACAGCTTTACTGGAGTGCTGCCTCTGAGACTTAAGCCTCTCAACCACTCACTTACGAGTATATGTAATACTTCCACATAGATTCACATGAGCAATGAAATTTAATTAAGTCTCAATTAAATTATGGTTGAAATTATTTTGTACACAGCAAATATAAAATTTCGGAACGATGTCCAATCAAACTGCTTTCAGATTATCAGATAAAGTTCTGACATAAATAACTGGAAACATCACAAAGTATAGTTAATGATCAGAGGCTATATTTGATCTTAAACACGCATATTGTTGGATTAGAAACAACCGGCTATTATTAAAACGGATTCATAAAAATCAACATTCACAACATAATAATATTAAGCGCCATTCGAGTATACATTTTCTATGCGTATTGTTCAGAGCATTGTAAATATTTTAAAATGCATAGCTTTCTTTACATCATTGTTTAGATCTTGCAGCCTTGTTATTAAGCCGTCAGCGTCCATAAACGGATGCTAGGTGATCTATTGTCTATAGTTATACCGTATGTGTGACCGTCTGAGAATTCTATGTATCCAACATTTCAAGAATAGCCGGTGTATATTTACATTTAATTTTATTCTTTGAACGACTTAGTAAATTTGCATCATAACTTGTCTTTAAATAATTACATAGTACATATTTATCAAAAACTTATAGTGACAGTGACAAGGTGACGTCACAGGCATCTTTCACGACATGCTTCAAAGATGCTGATACAAAGCAAAACCTTTATGACAATTACAGTGAACTATAAATTAAATAAATATACTTACAATGTTAAACACTTAAACCTAAAAACCTAAACTTGACTATATTAATCAAGTTCAATTATTCTCGTTGACCTAGTTCAAATATTCTTATAAAGAAAAATACTACATTTCTGTTGAGATATTTTGTTAAATATTTTAATGTAACTTATAGAAACAGAAGCCTAATAGTAATTCAGATGGTAAAATCGATGTTGGAATGGCGGTAAAGTAAGATATCAGATATAAGTAGAAGAGTATATGGTGTGTGCAATGTGCTTAAATGGTATGGATAGTCAATTTTATAAGTAGGCCATGCAGTGTTCGTAGGTTGTATTGATTTTTGTTATTTGCGTCCCGTCTGCTGCTATCCTGTAGGTACATCTGCGGTTATTGTTGCACGGATGTCCGATTATGTGGTATCTTTTATGTTTTTTATTCCTTTTACGGATAACATTATAGTCGCACCATTAAAATTGATTTTTCTCTCGCACTTTTTTCGTAAAGTTTAAAAGTTCTGATGTCATTTTATGCACGACTGAAGTTCGCCAATTTCGTTACCAATCTCCCCCTTTATTTGTCAGCTAATTAAAATGCTCTTTGAAAATTGTGGCTGAACGAAGTTGGGCGGAATTATGCTCTCTGTAGACGGGATTGCGAGGTTGAAAACATTAGCCAACTTTTTGAACGGAGCGGAAGAGTAGGTACGTTTTCCGGACGGATTCCATGAAATATAGAAATATATTTAACCAAAGCGCAGTTAATAAACTTTATGTTTCGACACATACCTGACATACCTTCCCGTTGTCTGGAAATAGCGTTCACGAACAGTATTCAGGTCGCGTCCGTTCTGTTTATAATTATCTTTGCTGATTCGTCGTTTTATCACCTATAAAGTCTATATTTATTACGCTTGGGCGTGGTCTTAATTGCCACGATTGGTTGTTACATTTAGTATTGTGAGACGGATCAACACTCTTCTTATAATGTAAAAAATATTTAAAACGTAACATTTACAGTATTCGAAAATTTCTTGGAAAGTACATTTTGATAATTTAAAATTTTTATCCTTGTTTATATTGAGGCAGATTGATTGTAATCTTTACTCGCATTGGTTATAGAGGATCACATGGTAATATTTTGATCAGGATCTATGTAACATACGCACTTATAGCCTAAAATAATCTCTTAAGCGATACTTTGATGCCGTCGTCCCCTGTCTTGGGCAAATTGAGTAATTACCGGTCGAGATTACTCAGTAATTTGAGGGGCGGAAGATATCGATCACCTTGTTAGCATCACCAATCTGTTGATGTCTACTGGTTTGTTTAGACCTATGACTCGCTGAAGGTGTTAACAGCTTCATAAAAATACCTACCACATGATTTAAGATTGTAAAAGTTGTGACTTTTCATAAGTTTCATGATTGAAGTAGTAATTGCAAACATTGTAGTACAGCATTAAATCAAACCCCAAAATTGTTTAAAGAGTGTAAGTTCAACATTTGCGCTTTTTTATGATTTTCAGGAATCTTTGTTTAAATTGTCGCGTCTACATTATATTATGTATATCTGGTTCAATTTTTATTTACACGAGTAGGCTATCTTACATTTACTCGTATATCATGGAAATAATTTACTGTTTCTTATAGTACGCCCACGTCTATACGTATTTGCTTAGCATTGTGTTTGCTTATATTTTAATTTCCTTCGGTATGTTCTTTTTCATTAATATTTTCTCTTTGCTTGCCTCTTTCACATTCTCTATTTATATACGTATATTTATTATTTATGACGAACAGAGAAATATTAAGTTATTCGATGTCGTATTTAAAATTATCATACGCTCTACACCCCATATAAACAACCATAACATATCTCATTACAAAAATGGGAATATTTTTCCCTCGTTTATTACTTGTTTCAATATCCCGGATTTTCCAGCGGACATATATCACGATCCTTGTCATTATCGTTGGTATTTTTAGGTCAAATGTATATGATTTTTTCTGAGATTTAGTACCTACTGCGCTTCATTTTATTTGAATACCAAAGACGTTGAGATATAAAAATGTGAATATACATAAAGAGGGAGATACTGACACAGAGAAAGAGAGTCGGAGAGACAAGTAGAGATCAGTAAAGAGAGACTGTGAGAGATGTGGGCCAGAATTTAAATCCATAACCCGGGGAGCGGGAGGCTGAATCTTAAACCAGTCCCCCGACATTGCTATCCAACGATTGTTTAGCAATTTTTTTATACGTAAATAGCTTAGAGCTACCGTATGTGGGCGTAAAAAGTAAATAAATGTTCTTAAGATCGTTACGCAAGACAACACACATAAACGTGTCATCGGAAATTAATAATCGGTCTGGAGATTTATAACGAATCCTGTTAAGCGTATTTATGGTTCCTTTAAATACATTTTCGTGATATTTTTATTTTATTACATCGTTTATGTCAATTTTATTTTTCTTCGTTAAAATACTCGTAATTATTTAAAATTCGATTCGTTTTTAACGTTTTACTTTATTTCAAATAAAGGTATGGCACGATGAAGCTAGCGACAGTTGCCACTGGCAACTGTTGATGTTCGTATTTGTACTGCCTTCAAATTTTAAAACAAACCAGATGTTCTCTTTTTGGATATTTAAATTATTAAACATTTCTTCCATTCTAACCATCTTTAACTATCTAATGGTCTTTATTTTTATTTTGCCTTTTTACGCTAATCCTATTTGCTAAATTTCTCAAAAGCCACCTCGTTCATTTCTCGTGATTCGTCTAGACACGCTAGACGTCTTGATAATGTTATACTGTTTGATGAACCTTTAATCTGCGAGGTCGTTGTACTGTTTCATCCGTAAAATTGAAATGCACACTTCGTTGAATACTTAAATGAGTTAAAAAGTCGTTAGTTTGCAATATTTCACTTTTTTTATCAATATTCGTTAAGGTTAATTACTTTCAGTCCAATTATTTTTGTTTACCCTTTTTTGTTTAATTATTTTTGTTTATGTTGTAACCCTTTTACTTTTTAAACTGAAGTTTATGTATTAAGGTTTCAGTATTTTTGTTTATTTCCTTACTAACGATGACTGTCTCCTTGGTCTAGTGACTTCATCCACGGTTGCAGAGCAATTGAGCAGCTCAGCAAAGGGTTCGAGTTCCCGTTTGGGTAAAATAATTTTAGGTATTTGTAACTTAAAATTCACTAGTACTTCAGAATTTGAATTTGTATCGGCAGTATGGGGAATGGATCATTCCGTATTCCGTAGAAAAATGGAGTAGGTGGAAGCACTACACTTTTGCTTAGTGCTTAGGAAAAATACGGGTGTGATGGTATGTTCTTGAGGTTTTAAATAAGTGTTTTTCATAGACGAATGAAAATATTGGGAAACGAAATTTAGATTTTTCTATCAGACTGCCTCGTTGATCGTGTTGGTTGCAAGAGCGACTGCTGATCGGGAGGTCCTAGATTCGATTCCCGGGTCGAACACTACAAAATTTTCTAATTCAACGGTATCTGTGAAGTATTCGCGTGTATACAGATAGATAAACACACACAGAAACACAAAATTCTCTTTTACACTACTAGTCGGGATTGATAATGGGTAGGATGGATCAATGATCATTAACTAACCTGTCTTACGTACTCATATAGTATATACTTCCATCCCAATGTCGCTAATAGAAAGTGACGTGTATCGAGATTGATACTTGCATTAAAATTATGAAAAATATCATGCTGTTTTTACAGCACTGATATGCAAATGAAAATTGACACCAGCGAGTCGGCACTCTTACGAGTTGTTGAGCCCTCAACCCTTAGAAATTAAATGGTGACGCAGTTTTTGTACCATCAGTGGGTAGGGTGTTTTTCTATTCTTAAACTGCAATGTCAGCCATAAACACATATCGTCTAACACGCTTTTTTATGTCAACTAATTGTGATATATTCATTCATCTAAATTAAGAGTTATTTAATTAATATATTAATATGTAGTATTGCATTGGTGAACTGTGAGAGTGTGCTACACTCCTCTGCCTGCTCCTTCAGCGATTACCGGCGTGATGATACTTTTTTAATATTGCACTCTTTAAACAATTACAACAAATAATTAATAGTTATACAACAATTATTTGATGAAACACATTTTCTTTTCTTTAGACTACTAATGATAACGATAATCATAATCTTTTTAAAAATGTAGTTGAAGATTAATTACTTTTTACTGTTGTGGTATGGGGGAATTTTGTCGGGACACTATACTTCGTACATGTATTTGGTATTAAAGAATTGCACAATCGCAATTATGTAACAAAGCGCACCGACGATTTGAATCAAGGTGATATAAACTTGGATACCACGGACACAGTGGTTAACCGCACTCGCAGAAAATCATATTCTGAACCTTGTAAAGAGTGCATGACGTACTTGAATGAAATACTAGATTATACAAGGTGCACTGGAGAGTTTGTCTGCCTTTGTCGGTGGTTCAGAGGGTAAGCCGGAGGTTGAGAGGGTAATGACAAAACATGGTATGGTGGCCACTTCTTTGTTCCAAAATATATCTCTCCTCAAGCAAGATTTTAGAATAATTTTACGTACAAACTCGGAGTTTGACAGGGGAAACTAAGACTCACTTCACCAAATCGAGCATAAGTATATCGGTTGAAAAAATAGAATACTACGAAATTGGTGTACAGATTTGAAGACAGTTATGTATGTAGAAGCAGTAGGTTAAATCTTGGAAGTTATTTGTCGCTTAGCACTCCATTTATCTCATAAGGGACCTGGCGTGGATTGTAATAATAAATTAAACATTAATTTTGTTAGAATATGAAATTACAATGTTAAACAAACAGTTATCGATGCGTTTAAATTCAAACTTATTGAAATGAATTGTGTTCGTCATTTGCATCGAACAATATTATTAAAATTGGTGTTCATTCCAATTAAACATATTATTGTAATTGTTATATGCTTTTTGAATAAGTGATTGTTTTATGGAAGTTTGTTATGATTGAATTTACTCATTAGAGCACATTTTGTTTTCTTACATTGTTGAATTTTAATTAAAAAAAACGTGTCTTGTAAAGTCATTACTTATTACTGTATATGAATGACAACGTAATCGTCATCTATATCCGGTGAAATTTTAATTATATTTGATATCAAATTTTTCACATGAAATTTACAGGATGTTCATATGTCGTAGGTTATCCGTACACCAGATTCGCTCTCAGCGATTTTCTACTTCTGTTACAAAAGATGATATATTACTGTGGTAATTTTAGGTACGCTATAGGATGATTTTTTTCAAGTTTTTAATTTGTAACTAAATTCTCGACGTGATACGGATTGTGTTGCTGCATGGCGATACGCGGAAAGGCTTAAGAGTGTGGCACACGTATGTGATGCCTGTGCATTGTTAGGCGAGGATAGAATACGTAATGTCCAAAGCGAAGCACTGAGCCAATTATAATTTGAGCGTTTGAATGTTTTAATTTTCCACTAATAAACTAAATAACGAATATTATGTATGATATAACAATTTACTAGTGATGTACCTATTTTGCTTTCATTGTCATTTGTGTTATCAATGCCGTTATTTTCATTAAAGACAAAAATTATCAATTTAATTTGCCATTGTATGGCAATTGGGTCTCCTCCTGCTTTTAGATACTCTATTTTGTCCGATTTAATTAATATTCATTTCGGTATAAGAAGCGCATACGTCAAAGTCTTATAATGTGGCAAATTGTCTGTTAAGTTTCTAGAATCGCGGCTACATGACATTGTCTGATCCAGCTGTGTCAATTGTTATTAGCGTTACCATGTATATTTGTCAACTGTAACAGAATTAAAATTAGTTTCAATAATGTAACTATACAGTGCTTTATTGAATTTGGGCCTGCCGAATAATTCTCTTTTCTTACCAAACTGTGTCCAATAAAGAAGTTTCCTATGGAACTCCTACGCTTTGAGATGGCTTGATAAAACAAACCCCGTCGCGATATAAGTGCTTGCAGTGTAGGTACGGATTGAGGGCGCGAACATAAGATTGCGCGCGTGTACTTTAAGTGCTGCATTGTTATTCGAGTTTCGACAGCGCTCCGAGGTGGCACCGTCTGTCGCAGCCGTGTCAATTGCCATCATTGCATCGGCGTTAATATTTTGCATGGCAATATGTAAGTAACAAGTTTTTTAAACATTTTTGTTTGACCTCTAACATCGCATAATAAGCTCACCTCTATTCCCTGGGAGTACTACATTCTTTTGTCTACCCCCTCGGGAAAATGTAGTCGTGCTGCTATTTTGTGGTGTATCACATAATGTTCGTTTCCTAAAATTGCTATAATGTTAATTGCGGTAATATCCAATGAAATACTTCTACTAAATTCTTCCATAAAATTCTCTCACCAAACTAGAAAACGTATATGCTTCGTACACGATGTCCGTTTTTAAAGGCTTTAAAAACAGCTATAAAATATAATACCGATCATTCAACTCTAATTTCTTCACGAAGACTTAATTGAATACCAGCTCCACTTGCAAATGAAGCTGCGTCATTGCCATGTATGTGTGGATATACGTTGTAAATTAATTTCACAAGATGCCTAAATTAGACGAAGCCAATCTGGTACTCGCACAAGGCGGCTTTGCTAATAGCCAAATCGAATAGGTATCGACTGCCATCGCTATCGAAATACGATTGGGTTAATTGACATCGTCTCAAAGTGTCTGGTATACGTTTGGAGTGGCGTGGAATTGGTAATAATGCGGACGCTTAACGAAACGGTCACGGTGCGTTTATCGCATTGGATTTTTTCCGTTTTCTTGTCTTTGAAGCGCGGCGTGAATGACATGACGTCATTTCTTTAAGTTGACTTTGAATTTTAGGTTAAGGCTGTTCTCGGATTCATTAGTAAATTGCACGTGAACTTAAATGATCCGGGAACTAGAATTCTCTTGAAATGTTTATAAATTTACTCTAATGACGTGAACATTATTACCAAGCGCTTTATATAGAAGTCGTTAGCTTCTATTTTTTTGTACAAGAACGTATCACACCATGGATGATCTAAAGACATTATGGTATATTGTATTATACATATATAGTTATATCACCACTTTCTTGTAAGCATAAATTAATATCCAAAAAATATGCACCTAAGAACATGTGCTTGGGGTTTTTTCATACTCTTTTTGAAGTTTAATACAAAAACCGGGGCTTCTCTTTAAATAACAAAAAGTTGAGAAAGCATATGGCAACAAGCCCGTACACCATTTCCCCGTCAGTTGCGGTATGCTGTTACATAAATGTCTTTCGTACATCTGCTGAGTTCGCCAGAATGCAGCCCTGGATGCTTTCTCGGGGGGGGACTTGAGCACGTGCTATTCTTGTATCAGTATAAAGTAGTCATTGTTTTCCACATATGGCAATTTTTAAATCCATCCTAATTGTATGTATCAATATTCTTATTATCGTCTACATTTCTAGGGACATAGGAAAATAGGAACTGATAAAAAATTTTCAAAGTTGATTAAACGCTACTATGAATCTATGTATGTATTTGTTTCTTGTTTTCCAACAGAAATATAAAGTGTTTTCCATCGTCCTTCCATTCCAGAAGACCGACTGTCAAGGTTTCTGCATTAATACATTTTAAAGAATTTCAGTTACTGGTAAATGTCCAAGTGTAGGTTCTTATGAAAAAAAGTCATGTGAAACGCACATAATATGTCTCAAGTACACTGACGTTAGTATTAGCGGTCGTACGACCTTATTAGATTCTTTGTAAATTAAAAGAAACTTCCTCGTTAAATCAGTCTTTTTTAGTTGACTGTTTCTTTCATAAAAGACGTGCACAATAGCCTACATTTACAAGTCAAAGTGACCTTTTATTTCCTTGTTTCGTTTCCAGGAGCAGGAAATGTTTAACTACAGTAACATCTTTATGCACTTTTAACGGCACATTTTTTTCTCTAGAAGCTTTTTTAACGTGCCAATGTCATTATATATCTCCCATTATATATGTAATTTGAATGTCATGTATGCTTTCAATGCTCAAGACAGCCCTAAGTTTAGATTTTAACTATATATAATGTATTTGTATTTACGCAGTACGACTACCCTATTTATTTTAAAAATAAATAAAACATGAATAATTATTATCCATTCATTTATCATTCCACTGTTGGAATATGGATCTCCTCTCTTATAGAGAAGGTTAAGGCAATAGTCTGCCACGATGGCAGAGTGCGGATTGGCAGACATTGTGAGGGTTAAGGCCATAGTACACCGTAGGTCACAGTAATAAAACCACTGGCCAGCTCAAACGAACTATATGACAGATTTCACTCAGTGTTCATTATATTTGAAGTCATTATATTTATAGTCATTTGAAGTCTAAAACGATTGTAATGAACTAGAAAAAAGACATGTGAATTCCATGTTTCTGTTTCTTACACGCATGCTCAATGTATTTTGATGATTGACATCAAGGACAAACTGATTTGTATTTTTTCACTAGCGTAATTAAAACTTTACATATCCAAATTAACTTATCACATTATAGTTATGTTTATGTTAGTGATGAGGATCTATTATATGACCCTTATCAACAGTAATATATGCAATATATTAAATATGAGACCTTGCGCAATAATTAATTTACAAGGAATGCACGAATTTATTCGCATCGGGCGCTATTATATAAAACGTATGAACAGAACACGCTGTAGATTGTACGACGCGATAGGCGTCAGGTTTAGTAGCCTCTTACGACACCTCAGCGTCCTCATAGAGGGATTGTACTTCGCTTGGCTTCATCACAAAAGGACGCCACGACGATGTCGATACGGATGTTTTGTAGAAAAAAAAGTTCATCCCCGACAAGCTTTCGCTAAAACTTTTATAACCCCGAGCAATTTTCTTCGGCAGACTTCAAGGAAGATGTACTAAGTGGGGACCAGTTTTCTTGAGAAGGATAGTAATCTATTTTTTTCCCGCTACATAATGTGAATATTGTATCCTGAGTAAGCCTTGTATATTACGTGGAGGTAATACGTAAGCATCTATGTATTATGTATTGGATATACAAAAAATATAAAATATATAAGATGTTTCGCTTACATTGTCAAGTCGTTGGCTATATAAAGTACTAATAAATTTTCAGTTAATATGAAATCAGGAGTTGAGGTACCAAAAGCAACGATTGAAGTTATACATATTGTGAACCTGACTGATCGGTCGCATATTTGAACCGGTCGGAGCATTAATTAGTTTCGATAACTTAATCCATTTGCGGTGTAATTTGTTAATTGACGAGCAATATGAAGTGATCGTGGCAGGGAACACGTTATGTTGATTTAAATTGCTAAATTATAAGCTTAACAGGCTAAACGGTTCACTTGCCACTTGCTGTCTCGGCACCCAACGAGTTTCTGGGTAATTTAATAAAGCGACTACATAAGTGGATGCCCTGGGATCGTGGTAACGAATTGATTGCACAATTCTGTTTTAATATCGCTGCAACAACAGAAAACGCGTAGTGAAATTTCTAAACGTCGTTTAGTAGATCTGTTTCGAATTTTTATTAGGACTTATCGCAATATTTTAAGAGTTTTCAATATGGTTAGGTAGTGGACAATTTTCAACGAAATGTGATGTCCCACTGTCCCGAACAATTACGTAACGGACAATAATTTCAGAACACATGCTAGATCGGCGAAATTTAAAGGTTCAGCCGCACACGCTGATCGGCAATAAATCTCCTTAATGTTTGCTTTCAAAGTGTCTGTTGGAAACACGTTTTAAGGATTCGGATGAATATCGGCACGTTTGTAGCGGCAGGGCGTGGCTGAATATTTTTATTGCCGCACTTTCGATACAAGGGGAGCAGCACAGCATGGTTCGCCGTTTGCTCTCGTTAAGTGCTATCAATTTCTTAATATCTTCGTCTTATTGCTTGCTATTATCCATTAACCACGAACAAGGAATGAATTGAACGAGGCTCATCGTGGCTGTTCACTTCGCAGTGATCATTAACAACATGCTTCCGCAGTTAACATAGTCACGATCAGTATTACCGTAATTTTAATCGAGCGAAAATTCAATGAACCTAATGAAGAATTGTATCACACACGCACATCCAAATCGCAGACTTTTTAACCTTATTATTTTAAAGCGACAAAATTTCAAATGGCTTTCCAATGCAGAGCAACGTTTCTCTATGACTTTATCCCAAAAGGGGATATATGTTCGCTTCTCTGTTCACAAAATGATAATAAAGAGCGTGCCTTCCCTACGCGACGTTAAACTGAGACTTAACTAATTTATTGCAGTTTCGGTTTCATTCCGTCTGCGTCAGTTTCTCTAATGGCTATAACTCAATATCGTTGAATGATTTACGTGTTTTGTCTTTGATGTTTTTTTGTCACCTATTTTTATCTGCATCATTAAGTGTATTTGAGAAATTTATATGCGTTATTTGAGAAATTGTTCGTGTTGTTATAGGATATGGTTTTGAACTAACAATGTTTGCTAATTGTTCTTAAAAGAACCTGTTTTTTAAGTCCTATTATGGGCTCATAGCAGTTAATGTTCTGTTATACATATAAGCTTCGCAATATAAGATTGATAAATTAAGAAATTAGAATTTTACATGGACCTTGTATATTACTTCTTCCTTTTTACCTCATAACTTAAATTTGGACATTACATAAAGACAAACAACAAAGAAAATATATCTGCTCTATCGTCGCTGTCATTTACCATAAATATTCATCGGAAGAGAATTCGCAATGAGTTTCAGAATTTAAACAAACTTTATTTTAATTGGAAACGTTGTCGTGTCAAACGAGATTTAATTTGTTACTCAATACTTCATACATGTGAACTGAAAAGTCATTTCGAATCCGACCCGCTGCTTCAACTTTACGATACTTTTTTGAATCTGTACCAGTGGGTTTACAAAAACATAATTTTTCTGCATTTATAATTGGACTGTTGTTTCTGTGATATATTTGGTATAAATGCTGTTATGTTAATTGTCAATCACAAAGCATTTTCTCAGATCTATCGTGATCATGTAAAGTAACATTCACTACGTAGAAGCCCAACAAAGTGAAAATTGAGATCAATTTCATTATTTCAGAAATACAGGTTTATTTGATTATTCAGTTAAAATTTTCTTGAAGACTACTTTGGTCAATACGAGTTAGAAGAGAACCTAATAAGAAAGCGCCACACAGGGCGAAAAGTTTAAACGTATGACTGTGTTTACAAAGACAGTTCCATATACATTGGACAGTGTGAATTTATAAAGACGCTTAAAATAATTTATCTTAACCAATATAAACAACACATTTAATATTCCATCTGTATGCTAGGAACTCGCGTTGTTCATTTTGGAAATAGTGACCTATTTTTGAATATTTATTTTGTTCATTTACATAGGATAATAATAGTAAATTTAGTAATAATACTACATTTACATAATTATAATGTAATAATGCTCAGGAGAGAGAGAGAGAGAAAAACATACGGGATACATATTGAACAAAATACTGAACAATACTTTTAACATAATATTAATAAAAGGGTTCTGATCATACCGTATATAAATCTCTCACAACAGATCCGTGAAAAGAGACTTAAATATAATTGAAGCCTACTTAATTTTCCTTTTAATTATTTAACACGTGAACATGAAAATACTATACGTGTTAATAAAAATTCATTATAAACACGTCTTATGAAACTCAAACCGTAATGCGATCATATTATAAATATAAATTGCATTTCTCTCCTTGTACGTGAAATAAATGGTAAAGAGAGTACGAATGATGCAAAATTTTCAGTTATATTTAGCGTGCCAACAGAGCAATCGTAGGGGAGGAATATTACTTACTTTAAATATCTCAAATGTTTGAGCTTTTATTAGTGATTCTCGAATATTGATACTTCGAAATTATCTATTCTAGATATTTTGTTAAATTAACTATAAGACAACGTATCACGATTGAAACAATTGTGTGACTTATAATACTTGGTTCAAAAGTTTTTTATGTCTACTTATATTGTGTTAGAAAGGCTTTATAATCTGAAGATATTTTAAGATATGTATAATTGTTCTAACATTGAACTTTTCGTGTTAGCTGTACGTTAAATATACAAGATCTCTTTTTACAGGTCACAGAAGCGTAGGTGTTTGATTGAACTCTCGAAGTTATGGAAACCATAAATAAACAAATGTCATATTTTTATAGGCCACACAAGTGTAGATGTCTGATCGATTTCTTATGCACTTCTTGGATCCTGCGTTCAAATCCCTGGCGTGCACCATTTTAAAAACAAAATGCGTTTTAAGATTAAAATTTCAGTTACTATAACAGTGAAGGAAAACATAGTGAGGAAACTTGCATATCTTAGAGTTTACAAAAAAATTCCCTAAGACGTGTAAAATCTGCCAACCCGCACGTGGTCAGCGTGGATTTTTAATTCGTGCTTTAATTTTTTTGATTCAATTTTATCAACCGACGAAAACTAAATTTAATATAGCAAAAATGTAACTGACCCACCTTTATTTCAAACGCCCTACAATTTTCTATGTAAGTATATAAATAAAGTATCATCTATTTCGATACCACCCAGCTATTCGAAATGGGAACCATGTGCTTCTTAATTACGTAACGCGTAACGAAACAGTCGCCTTTTGTTTTTGTTTACTTTGGCACGAGTCATGGGAGGAGCGGCAGCGCGCGAGATATCATCTCTTCAACATCCGTCAAGAATTGTACGCTTATTAAGTCTCGTGAGTATAATTTGTTTATGGTCCGACGTAAATTAATAAGTAAATTTAGTAAATAGGCGGAATATTACTTAAAATGTGTTACATTCTTACATTTAAGAGACGAATTGTTACTAGAAATGTGTTACATTCTTACATTTAACAGACGAATTGTTAATAGAAATGTGTTACATTTTTTCATTTCCATACTAATAATCATAGTCGTCACTGGCCCTTTTATCGTTCTACTTTTTAATATTAGTCTCCTTTCATTTTGAAAAGTGTTGAGACTATAATCTGCTACGCTGCGCAAGTGCGGGTTGGCAGACTTCGCACGTCTCACGGAATACTATAAGGATTTCAAGGTATGCAAGTTACCTCAGATTGTTTTCCTTCAATAACTACAACGCAAAGGACAATAACAATTTCCACTTTTTTATAATATCATTAACGGTGAAAAGAATGATTTACTTACATTCCAATAACCTTATAAAACTTAACCATTTTATCTGTCCGTTTATCGACCCTATACAATGTAGTTTGAATGTTTTTCGGGTTGTATTGAATAAGTCGGTCTTAAACATTATGCATAATGTTATCTGACCGTTCTGGTAGCTCTATCTTTACCGACCCTCGCCCTTGTTATGCTCCGAAGATTTTGTTTCTCGCTCATTTCGATCCCTTCCTTTATTGTTTGTTGTTGTTAGCGGTATTGTCAATACATGTCTTTTTTTCTTCTTTTCAATCACTAAATGGTTTTTTGGACATATGGTTGGCCGTTACTGTCATCGCAATTTGTAAATGTAAAATGTTTGACTCGTTTTGTACTATCGCTTATTTTGACATTCGTTATACAAAAGTGTTATATTCTAAATTTGAATACCGTTCTCGAGTTGCTTCGTTCGTGCGGGCGTTTCCCTTTCTTTCGAAAGTCGCGTCAGTTCATTCTAATATCATCAGCGTTGTATACATTGGTTATCATATCAGAGTGTGACACAAGGCTGGTTCGACGCCTCGGAGCGTTCGACGCGCGCGCCCCCTACTGCGCTCCCCCCGCTCCGACCCTCGACAAGCCCCTGACTGATGCAGTCTCAATTCTGACGTTGAGGTAGTCGTGCGTCGCTCGTTCGGATAAAAGCTTCTCGAGTTCGAGCTTTGTCTATGATTTATAATGTAGTGTTATCTGTTTTCTTATATTAAAATACAATACAACCGAATTTGAATTAGTGTTTGTGATTCAGTGTTCTTCCATCCGTTGTGTATTATTTTTATTTCGAACGGTCAACGTTAACGGTTTTATTAGTGCCAGTATCTTTTATTTAACTTAGTTCGTGATAGTGTTTACATTATTTGCCGGGATGTCTCTGAGATTGTAGGATCTTTATTAATAAAAAGGTACGTTTAATATGTATTAATGTTATTCAACTTAATTAGAAATTTGCTATGGTATGAATAGGCTATTGTTCGTAAGTATTTTTCTTGCTTTTACTTTCATACAATTGTCATTATTATTTAATTTGTTTATAATGATTCTGTGGAAACAACAATTAAGCTTTATTATATCTAATTATAAATTGAACAATGAGGCGGCTTAATTCTTAATTACTGATGTATATCTATAATGTTTCGTGCCGTCTGCGATGACATAAATATTTAATTATCCCACGATAGCATGGGGTGGGATGGCGAGTACGAACGAGATAGCTATATATCCATTCAATTTGAGGGGCTGCCAGCCATCCAGTCCATGGCTACAATAGGGATTTCCGTGAGAATATTGTGTTTCGCCACTTAATTCACCGAGACTTAATATGTATGGTACATATGTATATTCGTCAATGATGGACGTGAATTCAAATATTTTAAGTTTTTCCTATCTATATTTTTAACCTCTTTTATCTCATGATAAACTTACAATAATTAGTCAATTCCAACATTGTTTTGTGACATTTCCTAATCACGGTCCCAATAGTATGGACCTTCGTCATTCAAGTTCCGGCGTTTCACTACAAGTTTCGACACGTTCAAAATGTTGTTATCGCTAAAGCTATCCGGCTTAAGGTCTTCATTGTTGCTCTTAGCCGTGAACTCCTTATTTTAAAATCTTATCATTAAAATAGCCCCACTAATAATTATGTCCGCTTTTATATGTACACGTAGTTCATTGTCAGGTACTTATTAGTTTTTTATTAACTTTTGGTCATCTTTATTTCAATTTTTGTTATTAATTGTCGTTTTTGAATACGAAAAGTGTTTGGTAGATTGAAGAAATCAAGAAATATTGTATTACATTGCTCGTAAATACGAGTATGTTATAAAAATAAAAAAAAAACGGAACATCACGCCTGTAATCCCCGAAAGGGTAGTCAGGGGAGTGTAGTATACTCCCATGTTTCACCAGTTACGTCCCATGGAGTATGTTATATCGAACATTACATTATCTGTTATTCCATATCGACTATTTTATTCTTTCTCATTAAGATAATGACTGCCACTTTGGTGCAGTACTTAATGTCCATGGTTGTTAAACCGGGAGTCGCAAGTTCAATTTCCACCTACCCAGAACAAATATTTCTATGATAAGCAGTGTTTTCTTATGTCAGGTGTAACAACATTTTATTTTATCGATATGTTCATACATGTTTATCAGCTGTCTACTTACGTGTAGGCTCTACCCAGTTTGGGATCAGATGGCCGTGAGTGTAGACATCCCAAGGTTTTTATGATAACAATGTACCTATAGGCTTATGTCCAGCAGTGGACTAAGATAGGCTGGTGATGATGATGATGATGATGATAATGTACCTATTTTCTCAACGTGATAGGTTTTCTACCGATTCATCAAACCCACACCGAATGAGAGAGCGTGAGCTATTATATTACACTTTCATTTACATGTCTCTTAGAAATCACACTTTCAATGGTTTTACACATTTACGTAAGAATCATTTTTATGTAACGCAGGTGAAAATTATTTATAATTACCTGCGTGATAGATAAACTGTGCGGCCGTGGTACATAATTTTTATTTATATAATGTGTGAAGTAATCGCGATATTTAAATGCGGTTTTTGGGTAACCTTTCTTGAAAAGATTTGTTAGAGCTCAGTAAAAAGCCACTGCAGCCATAATAATATCAACGTTAGTGGCTTTATTAACAATTTTTCTTAAAAACCAAAAGATATTTTTGACTGCCTCGTTGGTCGTGTCGGTTGCGAGTGCAACTGCCGATCGGGAGGTCTCGGGTTCGATTCCCGGGTCAAATACTACAAATTTTTCTAATTTAGATTTTCTAGTAGTGGTTTGGAGTCTGGTTACGTGCCCTATGTACGGCAATAGATAGTCTTATTCCATAGTGGGACGTAAACGTAACCGGTGAAACGTGGGAGTGTTCTGCATTCCTCTGCCTACCTCTTCGGGG
>DWDT01000645.1:0-19541 GCA_018245595.1 Microceris scylla
ATAATCACAAAATCTTTGATTACACGGAAACTACAATATGAGTAATGTAAACTTCTAAAGTGTTATTAGAATACACTAAATGTATATGTATATTAGGTTTATCAATATATCCACAAGTACATATTGGAAATAATACATTAACGAACAAAGTGTTCAAAGCATAACTGTGTTCAAACCCAAATAATATTAAAGTTCTATACAAAATTAGGTACAGATTCTAAAACTACTACATCTAACGAGTACCATTCGTTGTGTTTATTTGATTACGAGGTGTGTATACATACATATATACTACAAACACTTCGTAATAAAATATATTGAGACCTGGGACACGACAGTACTGATATTTCGTCTTAGTTTTAAGGCAAAGCGAAGTCGTAAGATATACGAGTCTTATGGTCGTTTAAGTTATACATTAGATCGATATTTTATTAGTGTATTAATAATTTTTAAGGACCTAATACCCTTTGACCTAAATATTTCAATTGATTGAAATTCTTTCTTGTTTTGTAAACAACTTTTATAAAATAAATTTAATCCTGAATTAAAAGCTGAATAAGTATTGCTATAAAGAGGATAGCTAAGTTTGTATTCTGCGGTCCGTGTTGTTGATTAAGCTTTGTATCACTTCATTAACAAATTTTCATTGTTTATCAACAGACTAACCAATCAGTAGGTACTTCCCCCTTAACTGTTTCGTGCGCCATACGGCTATTTAGGTCGGACTAATTATTACGGAGCGTCCCGTAATTATTGACTCGAGAACCAGCGCGGCGCCCCTTCACAGATTTAGGGCCTGTAATCAGCTACCGACTGGAATATGCCTGAAAAATACAATGATTTTAACATTAAAAAATATTTTTTATTTTATTTCAGGCAACATTATTAAACGTACGAGTGTAATATAATACCGAGACCGGTTAAACAGATATGTTATAAATTAATATGAACACGAATACTTAGTATGAAATTCAATAAATTATTTTATTTAAATTTACACCTTCCTTGAGTATAAACCTTTATATAAATCATATTGCTCTGGCAATAAGTTTTAGAATGACAATCTAGTACTTCCTGAATACGGCTAGTCCGGCTAGCTAGAAGACTATGTTCAAAAGACAGAACCTAGCGGAACTGGCTGATGTATCCTATTCGGCAGCTCAAAGGTTTCGAAACTTAAAGTTTATACAAAACCTTGTGACGTTTGCCATAGCATCAGGATTGCTAGAAATGTTGTATTATCTCATAATTAAGAAGTTATATAAATCATTCAATCCGTTACAATACGGTTTATTAAGAAAAAAAGATGACATCCGAAAGACCGTAACTCACTAAGGCTTACGGATTCGTTATTGTAGGAGTCAGGCGATTCTTTAACAGTGAAAATATAGTGTTGCTCACATATAATACCGGAGCACTTAATCCACAAAGGTAGTGTCGGAGCTATTTCTCAGTGAAGTATTTTAGCTGCCTCAGGACAAATAATAGGGATAAAGAAAGTTTTATGTTCTTTGTTATTACTGCAAATTCTTAACTATATATTTATTGTAACGGCTCTACGTAAATTTTGTTTCAAAGACAAAGCCTAAATGTATTTTAATAACGTAACCTAATGTTTTTGTACAGAAATATTTTCTATATATTACAGTATTTATAGAGTATTAATGGATGTCGTGTTCCTTATGGAGCACAGTTTAAAAATGTTTTTTAATAAGATGTCTGTGATACTGTATATTAAATGTCTGAAAGAAATTTAAATGTATGTTGATGGATCTAGGACTGACTGCCCCGTTGATCGAGCGGTTGTAAGTGCGACTACTGGTCGAGAGGTCCTGGGTTCGTTCCCTGGCTTGGATACTGTTGGATTTGTGTCCGTTATATGGCAACAAGCTCACGTAACGTAAACGTAAACGTAACAGGTACAACGAGGAAATGTACTACACTCCTCTGCCTACCTCTTCGAGCGTGATGTAACTTTTATTACCAATCTAGGATATGGTCAACTAATTAGTCAGTACAGTTAAGCTGCTAGTATCGTAAAGATAGCACAAAAGTTCAGATCTAGAGTCGTTAATCATTCTGACTAGGCATATTTACGGGGCGCTAAGTAGCCTATTGTCGAGTGTCCGCCCACACGTGCGAGCGTTACTCCACTTGTGGCTCCTGGAGAAAAAACATCTTTCTAATCATTAAAAGAGACAAAGTATTTGTTCCTTTTAAGTTTATTTTTGATTACGGTTCGTATAAGCAATGCATTTCATGAATACTTATATCATAATCATATTATGTTGTGTATTTTAAATATAGGTATATTTTTGTTCCATCTTTTCAATATTCCTCATCGTGGATTTGAATCCAACGTCCCCAAAGTGGTAGGCTGAACTTCAAACCACTAGGCTGTCAGGAATTTTTTTATATTAGAATATATAAATATACGTATTTAGGCTCTTCATTAAAGTCAGGTGTATAAGATGAAACTAGCTGTTTATATCTGTTGAAATACCACACAACTTACCAGTAGACGCCTGTCCATTATAATGCAAGTGAGTTCACATACAAACCGATACGTGGGACGTATCTAATAGGTACGTCGCACGTCGGATTTTAAATAAGCGAGGCGCCATAATGGTTCATATTTGCTGAGTAAATTGAAATATTCCGAGATTGTTTAATTTGTTAAGTCAACATTGACTGCATCGTTGGTCGAGTGGTTGCAAGCGCTACTGTCAATCGAGAAGTCCTAGATTCAAATCCCGGGTCGAGTATTAAGTAATAATAATGATTCCATTTTTGTATCTAAAATATTGGATTTATTTTCAGCCAGACAGGCGTCAGTATCTTCCTGTACTGAAAAATAGTATGAAGTACACACGTTTTACATGTATATTAGACTTAAAAGGTATCTGCATACTTAATGAACAAACATATAACTTGCTCTTAGTACGAAACGTATTAAAACAATGTGATGAATTTTAAAGATAATTCTATTTTATGGCATGAATACGTAATCTGAGCCATTAGCGCCTGTTCAGGTGTAATATAGCAGCTTATGAGCCCCTCTGCGTACACCTTCCATAATTTATTTTGCGCTATAATCGTGGATACACTACGAAAGAACAAGTACCTAAAGCACGAGCATTTATGAAAATTTTTTAGCCAGAATCATTACTAAAAATGAGTCAAACATGACAAGGGTAAAAGACCAATGATGTTGTTGTCATCCACGTCAATGAGTTCCATTATCGTCCATTTCATATCTTATCACTACCAATTCAAATATGCTAAATATTGTTAGGTAATTCTAAAATCTCGAGAATATAGAAGTCATTGAACTTTATAACCTCTTTTTCACGTTTGATATAAATATTTGATAATCTCCTAAATGCCAGATAAACACGTATTCATGTACTATGTCAATTGTGTATAACACTTGCGAAAACGGCCGTAACATTTTCATCGTAAAAATAATTAATTAAATTACTCGTCAAGAACATACTTTCCAATATTAGGTACTCCTAAATATATTAATTGAAGGAACTGAAATTAGAATTAGAGATGGAAATATAAGGCAATTATAATGTATCAATTGTTCAGTTTATATTTGATTTTAGACGAATAAAGTTTCTTACAGTAAATCTATACGACAAATAGAAACAATAGGCAAACATTCAAAAACTCTACAAATAGAGCCTATACAAACAGTACTGAATGGAATAAAAGGTCGTCCCCCATAAACTCTCGAAGTGTGCCAATATTTATTGTGCAAAAAGTTTCAGCCCATTACCTATAACTAAATTATGGGAGAGACGTGTTTCATTCAATTGTTGATCACACATATATTTTTAAAGGTCGAAAGCATTTGGATTACGGATTATTATAACTTAACCAGAAAGGTTCGAGACGAATTCAAATATTGTTATTAAAAGGCTTTTATCTCAAATTTCCAGTTATCGTATTCAAGAGGGGTAAAAGCTCTGAAAGCCTCACGATGTTGTCGAAACCGCCGCGGGCCAGCAACCTTTTTCTTGAAATACCACTGAGAAAATTTATTTCAATTATGTACTCGCATCCATAATTTATTAATATTCTTGTATTATAATAGAGTTCGCAATGTGAATGAAATTTTATCTCTCCCTGTCGTTTCGTATCCTATAGGAAGCGTTTTATATACGCCTTCATTAAAATGTGAAGTGCATAAAATTAAACAATCAGACACACAACGAAACACTAATTGCGTCGTACATTTTCGTAATGAGCTCCTCGGCGTCGAACTCAAACATTAATTGTGGCTCTCGCGGTTCCTTGTTTATTCAACATCAATATTCAAAGCCGGTAGAAAAATCTTTGGCAGGAAGAAGCTTAGCTGTTCGGTTTCAAGCGAATTGTACATTAGCGCAATGGCACACATTACACTTGAAAAAAGACGAGAATTTGAATAATTTTACTTTTTAAATAAATCTTACACTTTACATAGTCACAGTTTGAATTTCCTCTTTTTTCTTTCGAAAACGAACACAATGAAAACAGAGGTATGATTTAAATAATCAGACACCACAATGAATTATTTAATTACTTAACAGAGATCTCGTCTCGTAATTTAGTGTTTTGATTAATATGAAAATTTAATAAGTAAATCTAATTTTCAAAAACTATCATTATAAACTATTTTCATAATATCATAGGACAATAACGTGTGTTATAGTAATATTGGCTTTATGGTCGAGGCGACAATAAACTATGGTGCGTAACATAAATATCTAGTTGTCGCCTAATCTTCCGAACAATAAGTCTGGTCGAGATCACTATATTCACCATGGTGTGTACGTTACATGAAACAGGTGAAAACGGTTTTGATGGAAACTGTAAATGACCAATTCAATCTCATGTAAATCACGTGTAACGATCGTCGTATTGTCATTTGCGTCGTGGCCATGACGAATCGCTTCAAGACGCTCAATTTAGAGCTGGTTTAGTTGAATGTGTGCGGACAGCCGAAACTGCACTGTTGATACGACAGCACGGCTGGTCGCTTCCCCGACGACAAAATGCACTCACGTCTCCGTGCGCACTCAGCGATGCATTCGGATGCACTAATATTATTGATCATGGATTCCACATTCGATGCACTTTGTGTTTTGGTAAATTGTGGATGGGTCTATTTACGCTGATATTTGGAGGGTATTTTAATCATACTGGCCTCCGTCAGACAAGAAAACGGAATGTGTTTATAATTGTAATAAATAAACCTTATTAATGTACATTATTAAATGTATAAATTAATAAATTGACGCTTGTGATATCTTGAATTGTTGTTGTGTGTTAACATCAATTGCTCGTATAAGTCCGGGCGGGCGGATAACTAGTCGCGCCATTCAGAAAAAAACATACACGAGTTAAAACGTTATTTACGTAATAAGAAAATATTAAATGCAAAAGAATTATGAATGGGCCTCGAGCGAAATAACGTAGTTGTTTGTTCAGATCTGTTATTACGCTGAAATCCAGCACATATTTAATTATATTCGATACTAATAACCACGGGGCGCAACATGAATTTCCACAATCATTAATCTATAAAATAAATACTTTGAATATAAATTTTCCACCAGCATTCAAATATTAAAATATAAATTATGTAAATTTGTGAAGTCTGTGTTCTGGTTATTTCATTGTAATACATTTCATTGAAAAGTTTTAATATCCTTATGGATACTAATGGATGCAGGTACCGAGAGCAGACCAAGAATCACTTATCAGAATATGAAATGAATTCAGAATCACTTATCATGACCAAATAATATTGATGGAAAAGTCAAAAATCTTAGATGAGATCAGCACCAGAAAAAGTGACGAATAAGCACGTCCGGCTTTGTAAGTATAGAGATATTAAGTACTCGATGCTCTTTGCCTACCCCATATAGCACCAGGCTAAAATAATAATACTTTTATATGTATGTTATTACAGAAAAAGTTTCGAAACGCGTAATTTTATATTAAGTTGCTGGAAGAGCCCAGTAATAAATCTAACATCATACCTATAATCCACGATGGGGTAGGCAGAAAAGTGTATTATGTATGCTTTCACGTTTCGTCACTTTTACGTTACATGTACAATGGAATAGGTGGTGAGCCTATTGCCAATAACAGGACACAGATCTAGACTTAGATACTACTAGAACTTTCTACTAAAGAATCTAAGTTAGAGAATTCCTATAGTATCCGACTGTGAAATAGAACCCAGGACCTCTCGGTCAGCATTAGCCCGTGTAACGTGGTCATTCGTAATTGTATTCAAGCAACAAGAATTATTGAGAACAGATTAGCATGGTATTCTTGAAAATGCATATATTATTCTTCGCATTATAAAAAGTAACCGATCTTTAAATAAAAACAATAAAATATGATAGTTTTAATATTACTTGCAAATATAATTGATGGAGCGTCCGTCGAGCGGGTGTTGATTTCATGTGCTACTTAAATTCGCTTTTATGTTTTATAAATACTTGAACTCATCCCGCTTCGGCCGTTCTCATTAAAAATACTTCATTAAGCATAAGCCAGAAAAATATTACGCCCACTATTTAAAACTGCATACAAAAAAATTAACTTCACGCCTAGTACACTACCACGTTTCACTAGTTACGTACTGTATATTAGTTAGAAAGAATTAAGTATAAGAAAGCAACGTTTGTTAGTATTTAAAAATACATATGTTGGGTATATTCTCATGGCTTATAGTGATATGAATACGCAGGTGTTGTTAAGGTCTGTTATGTGTTGTTAAGATATGTCCAGCGTGGTGATTATAGGCGAAAAACTACAGAAGAGGCCTATACCCAGCTATGACAGACATGTTAAACAATTGTGTGGTAGAATATATATGTATATGGTTCGTCCGGAGAAGCAGGTATTTATGGAGCTAATTTAAACAATCTCTCTTCCTTCGACCTCGTCCCTGATGTAACAATAAGTAATATACTAGGCCCGAGAGAAGTGCCGCAGATTAGGGGATACCTATGTCTAACACCGGACATCCAAGGGCGATGGTGATGATAATGTTGATGACTATGATGATTATGATGATAATAATGATGACGATTATGAATAATAGGTCGACTACTATTACGAGTTGTTACAGCTGCTTGTATGTTCCTCCTTTGCTTATTAAAAAAAACAAAACATTTAACTACCCTGTAACCGTCATTCTGAGTATTCTGGATGGTGTTTCTGGATATTACGTTAATAACACGATAAAAAAAATGTAAATAACATTTGGCCGCTTATACGATGTATAAAATGTTATAATTACGTTTCAAAAGCACTTTTAAACTGACATAAAATATAACGAGGTTAGCCGCTATCATCCGTCTAATGTAAAAAAGTTTAAACCTTCTTCAGGAAATTTTCCCGAGGACCCACGGATGACATGCGAAAGTTTCCGAAGTTGGCCTATAAATCATGCGGATCTACCATAATGTGAAATATTAGGTACACGGAGGAAATCTTAATCCACTTTCCCTGTAAAAAGAAAGCCTAACTTCGGTATCTCGAAAGAGTTTTCTGATACATAACAATAAAATGAAATAAAAGTTACAACTGTACCAGCGTGAAACAGATAAGAGCAAGCAGTAAATATCAATATGATTTCATTTTATGAAGTGTAATGTAATATGTAATGTAACGGGCACAAACAGCCTTTATCAGGCTGGCAGGTTCTGACTCTTTGGACTCAAGCTTTATCGAACCAGTACAAATATATACCCATAGCCTAAAAAATTTGTGAGTGCACAGTACATACATTACATACATTTAACCACTGAAATTATCAATTTCTGTAAAATTGTACTTTCTATTTAAAATTACTATGTCATTTACAAACGAGTTGTGTAAATTTAATGTATGTGTTTTGATACTGTTGAGGATTGACAAATCCATATTATGTAATTCTTAAGTATAATTTAATTTTTTTTAAATCTCAGCATGATATTCCATTGTCGTATCTGACGTTCCTTTTAAAAGTGTTATCTCACAAATATGTAATCTATTCAATGGATAAAAATGCTGTTATCCCACTTGAAATATACAATAAATGTACCAATTACATATTACTGGTAAAAAATAATATAGTTAATGTACTATTCTTGTAAAAACAGATGAGATACGTACACTTAACGTAAAAATAAAATAGAAGGAAAGCTTACTCTGTCAGCAATGTGGAAGCTTTATTGTCGGGGAAAGAACAGTGAAAATGTCTATGAATCAGCACTGAGAACGAAACGTGTCCCCGTGTTCCCGAGGGATCGTAGGGAATGTTAACTGGCTACGGTCTTTTCAAGTTTCTCAAAACTTCAATTTGTTCATTGACAAAACAGATATAGGATTTAATCTCTAGTCTTATATCTTGTTTTAGAAAGAATGCAATTCGAAATTAGTCTCTTACTCACATCTACGGATTTTATAATGGAATTAAATGGAATATCGAACTATTTATTATTACAGTCTCCGCCGCGAACTCGCTGCAAGCGCCGGGAGCTCATGAGAAAGGACCTCATACAGGTTCGAAACTAGTCGGGCCACCCCGAAAAAAGTACGTGAGTTAAGCCGGTACATTTAAAATCATGTGTATAAACACTCACGAAACATTTAATAGTAAAATATTTATTATTAGCATGTAATCACGCTAGGTTCCTTACGGTGCAGGCGGAGAGCACAAAGTGGCAAATATAACTATTATCATCCTCACCGACTTAAGGAGATTATTTTATATTCTCTCTATTCTTACTCGCACGTTGATTCGGAGACTTCCGACTTCTAAATATATAATAATATGAAGTAACACGGCTAATGATTAATTATAGTTAAAAGAAATCGGTTTCAATTACATACGTAGGCGTACGTACGATAGGCGTTTTGTGACTGTCACACATCGAAAACAGAGCTCACTTCTAGAGCAGAAATTATACGGCTTTATGATTTAAGCAAAAAAGTCATCAATTTCACGCGCATAAGATTTACATTTGTGCCCAATATTGAATTAATCGCCCAAGCTGTCACGTTTTTTCAATTCTCGAATATTATTAATATGACCATTTTATTATTATACTGTTTTAATATTGTTTGTCACAGTTTTAGATTAATAAAAAGTTAAATCAAATGATCGATTTCTATTGACTTTGAATACACGACGTACTATTTTTTGTTTCCCAGGCACGATTTCACAATTTCGTTCGAGGTAAGAACGAGTGTGCGAATTCAACTGTGGAACACTCCCAAGTGTCCAGTTGGTGTGAATGGAAACAACCCTGACTTGGTCAGCGTTTTGGCCTTAACCCACTCATTGGCAAACGAAACAGGATTTTAACAGAAAACGATACGAGTATTTGATGATGATGATGATGAACTTCTTTTACAGGCGTTGTGTTAGAAGGAAAGTAACATTTAAAGGTCTCTATTCAATGGTCGCTGTATAAGTTGCAGGAGATCTGGAGGGAGTTTGTCTATCTTCAACCATCGAAGTCTGAAGTTATTGACGATGAGAATCGCAATTTTAAATGCCACCTCCACCACCAATGCCATCACGCTTCAAAGACAGAACATATAAATCTAAGATCTCACCTAACCTTCGTTAAACGTAAACAAACACTTTAAAGTACATTCTGTGCTACTTTATTCCTTCAGTAAATGCTTAATTTAAACGAGATTTAATTATCTCATCAGCTAAACGTGAGTTGCATTCCACGAACGTCGGGCTTAAACGAATACCCGTAGCAACATTGAATCGTTTAATACAAATCTAAGTGAAAGAGGAAAGAAACGCTAACAAATTTAGCGGAAACGGTGCAAATAATACGAATTTTATTTCAGTATAAAGAAGGTTCTCGAATACAATTCAGCAGTAGCCTTCATTAGCGCGAGACAAATCCTTTCACTTGTATTTCTCGTTCTAATTGCAACATTAGAAGCGGAATGAGCTATTGTACGGCTGCGCTGGCCGGATCTGTTTTATTTTAAGCGCTGCGACGGAGTACAATGGCTAGTTTTAGACTCCGCAAATTAAAGACTCTTCTAGAAGACAACGGATATTTCACGAATGCCGCTGTTAGTTCTCTTGTCTGTTGTAGTCTTTTCATGTTTTATATGTATAAGAGTTGTGACTATTATAATGTTACGAGGACATTTTTCTAATAAAAGTGCAATAATAGGTAATATATTATTATATACATGTCCAATTATTACACAGTTGTAAAAATTCTGCGATTTTAATTTTAAAGTCTTTTCAGAGTATATTTTATATCCATTATATTTGTAACTTAAAAATGTCCATATTTTGTTTGTATTTCTTACACCAATCAAAAATATTATAAACCAAAATCAACGTAGCAGTGTCCACTATTCTTGGAGAAATTCCTCAAACTCTTATAACTGTTGATCCTGAGCTATGAATGATTTTACTTATATATTTATTGTTTATATCTACATTATATTGTTACTGGTACTAAGTATTTAAATCCTTTAATAATTCTTTTCGGCACAATAACGGTTGGTCTGGTAATGTCAATTCGGAAGCTAAACTCATTTAGGGTCTTTGTGCCATCTTAGTTATAACCACGGTTAAAGAGTATTTTGTTCCACAAATTGTTGCTAAGGTACATTGCAGACAGTACCATAATACTTAACTAAGTATTCTCTTCGTATGATCTTAATTTTTTGAAACGCATGAAAGTTTATTGTCCGTAAGCAAAATGTTTTCGCTTTAACAATGTACATTTGTTTTTATATTACAGAGCGAAGTTAAACTTAAATGCTTTGAGCACTTAAATAACCATAAAAGAGAAACCGTAACGATTGTTACCAACTTGATGTTAATGTCGTGAGATAGATTTCCCAAACACAGGTTGATAGTTTCAGACTAAACAGGTTGTAAATTTCTAGGTTAGATTCAGGGCAGCCAGAAGACTTCGAAACCAGCGTGCATGTTTGATGAGAAGAAGCACGTCAGTTTTATTAAAATAGAGCTATTTGTCAGTCGGTGCCTGCTGTCTACCCTGTAACAAACCTGGCGTGTCAATTTAATATTATAATTCATTTTTCCTGGTCTTCTTCTTCAACGTCCTTTTTTTATTGATCAAAGTATCAGCTCTTACACATAGCTAAAAAGGCAGCAAATTATGAAAAAATCATGCTTTTATTAAATTAAATGGTTAGAATGTTCATTTGAATGCGCACCGTTTAAGCAGATTCTATGGAGTCAATAGCAAATGGGATGAGTGTAAGAAAAGGGTCAATTATACAGCTTACCGTAAAACGCCCCCAAATAATTCTAAACGTGTTTTAAAAGGTTGCGATTTATTTAAAACCTCGTAATTTCAGCGATCGAATTTAGTTAATTGAACGTCCAATGTACTGATAATACCGAATTAAACAACCCCGTAAAATCTGCTAATATTCAAATTTCAATATTCTCGTTAAACTGTCTCGGTCCACTACAGGATAGGCGCTTTCACATCCGGACACCGTCAAGACAAAAGTCAATCATATCAGTATACAATTTAGTCAACATAATATACCGTCAGCAATGTTTTTTGTGGTATACATAATAATGAATCATATCTTAATGAGAGCTTCACTTATACCCATTTCAATTTACTAAGCATATAAATACATATATTTTTCAAGATGATCAACCTTTTTTTCCCTTCTCAACATTCTCCACAGAGCATCAAGAACGTTAATACTAATGACTGCGCCCAGGATTAAGTCAGATTTATTTTGAGTATCCAACTTGGTAAATTTTTGTTTGCAGTCTTGCTTCTCCGAGATGGAACGGGGTACATTTTTAATTAGATTTTCCTTGGCCAAATAAGCTTTGTTAAAACTGGTTTCATGAGTTTTGTTAGAATTTTATATACGTACCTACTCTTTTGTGGCGAAATAGAGCACGTTGGTATTTTTTTAATATAAAAGGAAAATGAATTTGCTACAAGTTGAAAGTTATTTTCTGTCTAGGCACTAAAAATTTACCTTTAGGTATGCGGTATGTGTTATGGTGTGCAATATGGAATAAATGAATAAATTATATCGTTTCGAATTTTACATAAAGAATTTTCATTGCACCAAGAAACTTTTTTTTATCAGATTTCATTATTACAGTTTTAGAGTTAATTTTAGCACATTACAGTTTCCACATATTTTTTTCGGTAACAACAAACAACAGTTTCAAACACTTGGATCTGCTCTTTCAAGTTTTATTTCGTTGCTTAATGCTTTTTTTTTCGGACGTTTGTGCATTTTGACGTCGACAAGCACAACTTGGGACCTCTCGAAGAGATTTTTTAACAAACATTTTTTACAGAAATGAAAGTTTATATGCTTAGAAGACATCGTGGCATAAATGTTAATAACACACACCTTTGCTATAAGACCATAAAATAATGTACAAGTGCTATTTTCATAACTATACACTATGTGTATTAACATCATAATGAGAGATGGTATTTTAACTAGTAGCATTTCTTAAATAAGGAACGTACATAGAAAAGCGCGATCAACCCTTGAATAGAGCAGCAATATCACTACTAGAAATAGGGCAGAAGCACAGCAGCAATAATAACAGCCATTTCTCTTGAATATTTCTGTTACGCGCAGCAAGTTAAGCAGTGGACCAGATTGTTTTATCATTAACTTATTTTCGACGGCAGAAAATTCCTTGTTTATCGTTAAGGTATGAAAGACATGCCTACGAGGCAATGGATATCAGATAATAGAAAAATATCAAGATTGATTTATTCTCCTTATTGTGAAAGTATATTTTTAAAATACTAAAAATATATAACTTGTAACAATAAATGAGTCCGAACTGAGTTTCAATAATATTAATTTAAATTTCTTTGAATTCCTATTGACTTGTTTACATTTTCATTGCCTCGAAATGGTGAGTTCGAGGAATGTTCTACAAAAGTTTATCAATCTGTTATCTTTGTAAGCCATTTTTTGTTTTATTGAAACGTAACAAGTTCCATGGATCCTCCTATTATAGATTTGTAGGCGCGATTATATAATAATAATATTTATGTAAGTTACCTGAATTAAGGGTTAAAGTAACCATTAAACTGGTATTTATGTACATCATTCACCTTTTTATGATTTCACTGTTGAAAACAGACCTCCTATGAGACTAAGAAGTGTTAAGGCCATAACCTGCCACGCTGGCTTTTTGCGGCTTGGTAGATTTGACACGTTTTAGAGAATATTATGGCGAACCTTAAGATTTGCAGGTTTGTTTATGAATTTTTATTTCACCGTAACATTAAAAATTGTTTAATCATAAAAGGCACACTTTTATATAAAGGTATGCAGCAAAATCTGATGCCAGGAATCCTAGTGTGGAAGGCTTAATTCTAAGCTGGGCTACCACTGCTATATATCAATTTTGTACAATGATATAGTTCCATGCATAATATGTTCACTTGACAACAAGGTGTGTTTGCCTATGAGATAGATCAACATGCTGTTGCAGTCCGTTGCGGGGTGTAACTTTGTGGCACACCGAATACAGGATGTCAATAATTCACCAGCTGGCTTTGGATGTAATTTGTGCAAGCTGTTTCGAAATAACATTTAAATTGGCTATTTAATATGTCATGTTGTTTTCCAATAGATTACCGCGTCTTAAGTTACTTAAGGTGTGTTTTCTATTAAAGGTTTATCACAGTTTATCTGAAGTGACTGAAAGGTATCATATACATGGTGCTCGAGTTACGGTAACGACAGATATTGCTGTGTTAAAACGTGATTTCTTCGCGCGATTAACAATTTACCCACTGCAATATAACCGAGATGTATACAATTGTTCATAATAAATAATCCGTTCATGATTGTAACTAAAATAAGCCCAAAAACATTAAACACACCGTAAATAACAGATATCAAAATATTCCCTCACATTGGACATTAACCCTAAAATTATTTCTTCTAATAAGTACATATTATATACGGCTTAACTTAATTGACCATCTAATTATCTACTTGCCAAAAGTACACGGTCACTGACACGAATATACCATATATATGCATGCATATATCTGCACGTATGTATGTATGTATGTATATACAATTCGTTACGCACCAATAATGAGCCGATGTCAGCTTGATTGGGATAAACAAGCATTAGGCCTGCAAATAATTTATAGGCACAATGTCTATAATGCATATGACACGGTCTATTTATTTGTCAGCTAATTACATTTCGACATCAATTTCGTTTTATTTACATATCTACAGCAAAATTATCGATTATCATAAGATCAAATCTAAAAATATATTAAACTTCTTGACATTAAGATGAAAAAAAAATACAACTCTGTACTCTCAAAAGAGGCGCGAAAAGCTACAGATATGTAATCATTAACGGCGAACAGACCCTTAATTCCCAAAGGACGCAGAACTGAAATGAATTCCGATTTGATCATTAAAGTTTTCACAAGCCTGAACAAATATATCGTAAAGAGGCATAACAGCTCAGTGATATGTATAAGGAGGTGTGTATAAGCGTACATCATCATCGTCATCAGCAACCTTTTTTATCATTAAGATTTTGGACACGCTTCTCTTATCAGAATGAGATGTATTAGTCGATATAAGAGTTGGTCATAAATGTACCGACTTAACTCCCGTGTGTTTTTCGCGATGGCCCGACTAGTTTCAGACGTTTACGAGGTCCTTCCTCATGAGCTCCCGGTGTTTGCAGCGAGGTCGCGGCGGATACTGAAATGCACGTGAAAACGTTACAGTGAAGCCGTTACATTTATAATCATGTGTATAAATACTCACGAAACATTTAATAGTAAGATAAAAAGAGTTGTTCCAGACTATGTTAAAGTCGTCCTTAGTTACTGGAAGTTGTATTCGTAAATGTAACATGAAAAAGGTATGCATATTACATGATTTTTTTATAATCCGCTCGGTAACCCCTTCTAATAATCTCCTTTAATAACCGTTTCTCATAATCTCTCTCTAATAACCTCTTGTTGTAGTCCAACCTCCAATAATCCGCTTAACAGGGTCAAATCAACGCTCGTACTTGGAATAATCTGAATTTTTAAAAATTACTTAGCGTTAACGTTCCATTGGCAATAAGTCTTATTGATCATAAATTTGCATGAAATACGAATAGATTATGGCACAACATAATGTCATCTACATATAATATTGAATCGTATTGGCTACAAAATGTAAAAAAAAAACCTTTCAATAAATAGTATTCATAGAATTCGAAATACTCGATTCTATTTATTAGTAAAATAGAATGCTTGTTAACGAAAGTTTTTACAGATGTTGTCAGTCAAATATATTGTATTTACTTTCTATTACGTGTAAGTAATCGTGAGAAAACAGTCTATAATATGTAGTAATAGACATTGTATTTATTTGAAATAATACGTGTTATAATTGAATATATATTGAATATAATATTAAACAATTCTTCAACATTTTATTACAATATAAAAGAATTCAACTGCGATAATTTTATTAGCCACTGTTATTTTCTTTGCTTTCATAGAACAAATACGTGCGTATATCAATTACTTTTTAAATAAGGCAATGTAACATACTAATGGGTGAAATAGAGAACGCGATAGAGAACACGTCTCGGTATAAAAATTCAACTGCTTCCAAGTCAAAGAGCCGCTGAGATTTTAAGATCAATATGTAAATGCGTTCGTGGGAGCACGCGGGCAGAGGCGTGAGTGCATTCTGTAGTAGAGCAGCGCAGTCAGCCGCGACGCAACCTTACACCGTGCAACTTTGCTGTGAGACACTTTAATCGTAAAAACTTTTATATTACTTAAACATTTACATTTAAATAAATATAATATAGTATTATGTTTGCATTTTCACGAAGCAGTAAGCAGACGAGTGAAGTACTGCCACTTTTATAATTTTTTTCACATGTCATATTGAGTAATGGTGACTGTTATGCCAAATACAAAATATACATAAATCCAGACTTCGTTTAATTGTTGACTGTTGAAATGGTACTTGGGTCCAAGAGTGGAACTATAAAAAGGTTCATGAAGAAATTTCTGTTTATTATACAGCACATAAAAGAAAATTGAAAATACAATATAAATATTCTATAAATTGTTAAAATCTCTATTCCATATACTGATTTTTACTTTGAAATTTGTACCTCTAATCCATTTACACATTTCTACTCTGAAATTTGTATTTAATGCGATCTTTTTTTGTGAATACGTAACTAATTGTTAACAAGCATATAGGTTATCGATTCGTGTCGCGTGCTCCGCGGCACTACGCCACGTTGCCGTGGTTAGGCGTCGTAACTTTGGCTAATTTGTACCAGATACTGACTCGCGGGGCCTTCGGCGATCGGAATGGCCGTGTTATATAGATTGCTTGTCGTTTGTTAGGTAATCAAAGAAAAATTCATTTGGTACCACTCTACACTGCTGAATTATGTTTTTTATCGGTACATTCCAATTTGGCATATTTGTTTTATCGTCAAGAGAGCAGTGTGTTATGTTCAATGAGGACACATTTTTGTTTTTCAAAAACATTTGGTTTCGGTGTAGCACTTGTATCAGAGAATGAGCTTATAAGAATGTAATAAAAATATGGAACATGATAACAATACATGCGACTAATATTGTTTTACAATATTTACTATGTTGATTTTAGTATTCATTATGTTAATATTAATAGTCTTGTCTCACGTATGTTTTGCTGTAAAGTGGTATAACAAAGGAGATCCGAGTAGCGCAGCTGCACAGCATCTTATCCTGCTTCTAATGCTGCAATTAGACCAAGAAATACCGGTGAAAGGATTTGTCTCGCGCTAATGAAGGCTACTACGGAGTTGTACTCAAGAATCTGCTTTCTTCTGAAATAAATTGAATTATTCGCTGAGTTTTATACTACATTTGTTGCGTCACTATTTTTTGTTTGCAAAGTTTTTTTAATGATGCTAATTGCTTACGTAATGAGACTTTTAAACAACTAGTAGTGGATTGCCAGAATATTGTATTCGAAACAAAATCTATAAGAAAATCTTAGAAATAATGATCTATGTATTGGTAACAAAGTACATGTAAAGTATATGGTTTAAAAAGTTATTTTATTTTTTAGGTACATAATTGTGTCGTGTTGATATTAAACATTCGGGGTTCTTAATCACATAGGCCGTTTCAAATTCTTAAGAGATCACAGATATTTCAATTATTAAATATAAAAAAAAACGGTTTGCTTACACGTCTCGTTAGTGAGCTTGTATCAACATTTTTTTGTAATACATATTATATTATTATCTTATATCTTATATCTTATGTCTTGTTGTCTTATTAGCTTTGTCCTCCTCATCCTCAGCCTCATAATCCTCATCATGATCATAAACAACAAATACGACCGCCTTTGGGCTCGATTAAATATTACGTAAACGTAAACGTAACTTCACGCCTATATTTACGCACGTAATGCAGAACACTCCCACGTTTCACCGGTTACTTTTACGTCCCACTATGGAATAGGTAGTGGCTATTGCCATGCGTCGGGCACATATCCAGACTTCGAACCACTACTAGAAAATCTAAATTAGAAAATTTTGTAGTGTTCGACCCGGGAATCGAACTCGGAACCTCCTGATCAGCAGTGGCACTTCCAACCAACACGATCAACGAGGCAGTCAACAAACTGACGACAAAATTAACATAATAAAATTAAAACAATAATATTATTAGAGCACTCGGCAGCCAGAGGATCGCACTGTACTTAAACAGCCTGCGCTTTACCGCCACTAGTCCACACACAAGTAGTGGGTAATAGCTGATAGTCAATAGAACACAGAAAATAAAAATGAAAAAATATTATTTTTGGGGCCGGAATCTTCGCAGAACTATTCTTCAGTTTCATTAAATTAATATGATTTTTTTCTGAAAGGCATAAAAAACAAACATATAGAGAAACATTCATTTTTATGTACCCTTTAACTAATTTAAGTTTAATAGAGAGAACCTAAGTCAACGACATAGCTCAAAGGATTAACTCGCTGAAGTGGAAATGGGCTGGACATATCTGCCGGGACCGACAAGCGGTGGAGTAGGCGTGTCCTGGAGTGGAGACAGCGGCTCGGCAAACGTAGTGTAGGACACCCTCCAGCTCGGCCTATGTCCAGCAGTGGACTGAGATGGGCTGATGATGATGATGATGAAGCTTAATAAATATTGATAGGGTTCCACCCGGGGAATGTGCTGGAGTAAACTAATTGTCATACTTACTCGTATATTATGTAGGTATGTTTACAAAAACAAATTCATTAGCTGATTAATTCAAAAGTAAATAGAAATAATGAATGAACCAGAAGTTTTGAATTAAAAAATAATCATACAAATTACGCGAACTTGAAGGTTTGTTACAATAAACAATCTATTACCTATAAGCTTTTGTATATTGAAGATAATATATTAATCACAAGCTTTTGTATAGTAAAAATAATATATCAATCATAAGTCCTTGTACAATAAAAATAAATCGTACACTTTTGGTTGAAATCACCAGTTAATGATAAGCTATATAACAATGCAACACTAGCATTCTTTATTATCCACAAGAGATAATAAAAATAAAAAAAGACCTGAAATAATGAAAAACCAACAAACATTAGCAAATAAAAGCAGATTTTAGCGAAAAAGGGTCGTAAGTTAAAAGCGCGGCCACCAAACAACTTTAATACTCCAGATGAAAATTTAAACGTCAAAAAAGTGAGTCGAATATACATATGTGACATTCACGGAACATTTATAATTTTATTTTTTGACGTATTATAATTTGTGACTTCAGCTTTCCGTTTGATAGCTACTCTCTTCAAACAAAAAAATATATACATGAGCTAAAGTGAATAATGTCATTTAAAATATCCAGAATTAATAATTACTCCGTACAGAACACGCAAACAGGACTTTTGCTATGAGTGGTCGCCTTCTTTTAGAACATTTACAAAATCTGAGTGATTCCCAAGACCTTGCCAGCCCTTGAATGACGCTTGACTAAGGCTTTATTTAATTTTGACTTCATGGCTGTGCCAAATCCATCAAGTAATTAAATACAGTGCTATAAAATTTAACAGTACAGAAATACAAAGGAACAATCTACACTTGCGATAACTACTTTAACGTCGTGAAAAAACTATTAGAACTAGCGTGGATAACTATCTTCTTAGAAATACGAATCTACGCAATATTATCGTTGCTTAAAAGTAATAACATTGCCTACTTGTCGATCTGGCATTATGTTTCTGGCTTAGCGTTACCGCGGAGTATTTCCAATAATGCGATATTTGGCACTCCGTGCTCTCTGCCTACCCCGTAAGGAACTTGGCGTGAAGATATGTATGTATGTATATAATAATGTGAACATGGTCTTAGCTGGTCAGTCGGTCGGTCAATAGTCCAACTGAGCAGGCAACATCACTAACCATAGGACCAATAGACTAGTAAATACTTGTTAATGGCAAACTTCTTAATGTGTAG
>DWDT01000646.1:0-19540 GCA_018245595.1 Microceris scylla
CTTTTTGTAAAGAGGTGCGCGCCGTGGGTTTGAACCCGGCACCCCCGGAATGAAGGGCTAAAATCTTAACCACTAGGCTATCACTGCTTATCCAATAGCATGTAGAATAAATTTTGGAATTGTGACTTCAAATTATGTAAGGTAATGGTGTGATGACAATTGTGACGATACTATTAAGAACTCTTGATATACATATGTAGGTGTCTTGGATAACTCATATTGTTAGTGTCAATTCTATAGGTACGTATATGTAAATGAGTGTATCGCGTTGAAAGTATGAAAGAAAAGTGTAACTTGAAGTAATTTATGTAGGTACATGTCTTATATAATGTATGTATATATATTATGGTTTAGAACATCTGCACTTTGATACAGTTTTTATCAAATATTTTTTATTACCACTTTCTTAGTTCATAACATGCTCATGCATCATCAACAGCTCTTTTATTGTTCACTGTTGAACACCAGTCCCCTTTCAGTATGTGAAGGTTTAACATCTGTCACGCTGGGCAAGTGCGAGTTGGCAGAATTTAAACCCAGTAACATATTTATAGTCAAAAAATATATGTAAAATGGGAAATTCAAAGCTATGTACTACTAATGTAAATTCAAAACTATGTACTACTGTGAACTAGTAATGTAACGATGTCAAAAGCGAGTAAACTAAACATGAGTGTGTCGTACGTGTAGCGCAGGAGGAAGTGGCGGCGCGGCGGGCGAAGGCGGCGCGCGCCCGGCGCGTGGCCGCCGTGTGGGCCAAGTGATTGTGTGGCTTTCGATTTTCCAACGACCGCTAAACCGCAATGTTCAATCCGGCAACACCTTTTTTACATTATTTAGTAATATAAGGTATATCCCCTGAAGCAATTGACGGTCCTGTTAAGAGCCGCGAGTTTCGTTTTTACCCTACTGCTACCAAACGACATAATTTTTTACCATTTTTCTCGAATGGTTCAACAGTTAACACTTACACAATCACCATCATTATCGATTCTTTCATCATTCCAGCGCACCATCATTATCGATCCTTTCATCATTCCAACACAGATCTCTTCACATTGTTGATGATTAAAGATCGCAGTCGAACCTAAAATCAAACCGTACATTAGGTTACACTTCAGGATCGTTCAATTGGTTTAATCGTAAAAAAGAAAAATATACTTTAAGTTCGATAAGCATTATAAATCCTGTACCTACTTATTTATCACTTGGCCAGTAACAGTTATACTCTGTAAGCCGACCTCACTTACCACGCTGACCTCATTCGTAAATCATTTAATCTTATTTCAAAGAGTAGGGGCTCACAGCGAGCTATAAAATTTAGACGAGCACAGATTAGTTATATACGAAAAATAGAAATGTATGCCTTGGTTAATAAAGAAATTATTGAGTGTGATTTACTACTTTTAATATCTGACTCCAGGTTCATAGATCCATAATTTATTAGGATTTAAGTGATATTTATCTAAACCCAATAAAAATGAAATCGTTATCCAAGAGGTGTCTGTGTGCTGATAGCTCTCAGAAGGTCCGAGTCCATGTCGGCTGGGTAAGGCAGCCCGCCGCGGCGGCGAATCGCTGCAAGTAGCGTGTGCCTCAGCACAACGCTACATCATGTAACAAGCACTCCAAATTAATATATCCTGGCTCGCGCCGTGATTCCTAATATTATATTTAGACGTGACACGCGCTCGTTTGTATCAATTGGCCCCGTCTGCCGCACTGATATACGACCGACGCTACTTTAGAACAATGATGGCACAAATTGCGCCATTACTGCCTGCCCTGGCCGCGCCGCGCCACGCCGCTGCTTGCGCAGACCACAACCCGTAAGCCTCCGGCTGCCGTCGACTTCGAACAAACTTGCCAATCACTTGACAGATGTGCTATAACAACCGTGATATAATTACATATTTGGCAACCAAAGAATTTACACCAGTATTAATCTCCTAAACCGAGTAAGGTTATCGTGTCATAATGCTAATTTTTTGTTCATACTTAGCTTGGCAACCAGGCAAACGGGCATTAGGTAAGTGGGTAACGTCGCCTATGGACTATTGCAACACCTGAAGGGTGCCATTCGCGTCGCCGGCTTTATGCGCTTTTCTTGAAGAAACCCATGTCATAGTACTCCGGGAAAACCTGAGATGGAAGCTCATTCCACGTTTTATCCTTATAATATTTATTTCTCATAATATTTTATTACAGTCACTTATTATGAAGCTAATTAGGTACAACTTAAACTCAATAAGCCCCATTATACCAAGGCGGTTTCATAAACAAAAAAGTGATTTATTCATCTGTACCTACATTGCAAAACGCACATCAATGCAAGATAATTTCCATGACCATGTCTTTGAATATTTATGAATTTGGAACTGCTTTGCTTCATTTGAATACTTTAGAGAAGGCAGTACTTATTTCCATACGCAGCTTTAAGCTGTACCAAACTTAGTAAACATGATGGCGGTCCGTGCAATTTGTAGAATAATGTCACGTTTTGTAGCGATGTAAGCGGTCGGCGAGAAAAAGACCAGTTTACAGGACGAAACGGGCGAGAACAAATTGTACCCATAAAAACGTGAATGTAGAATAAAGCGATAGCCTGAAAGTACAAACAAATTTACACATCTAGAACGTGCAAATATTTGCACCGCGAGTAAGACATACGTAATATCGGGTATCGTAAATTTCATAAGTAAATTTTGATGTCGCTTCAGAAACACAAATGTCCAATATAAAGAGTTTCTGCTATTATCTACCCATTTTACGTTCTCTCGCGTCACCTTCGCAGTGTTGTTTTCATAAATAGCGTATTTTACGAGGGAGTCTTTGCCAAGATGTTCGAGTTACACCAACCGTCATTTCCACACGATTGCCACTCGCATCTATTGCATATGATTTTGTATACATAAGGCTATTATTGACGGAGTGATAAATTTTTTTATGATGCTTAAGTTTCAATTTGTAACGAAAGAAAACTATGAATTTCGTAACAAACTGCCTCACAATTTGTAATATAGGATTTTTTAACTACAGTTCATCCATTAGTGTTGTGCATATAAACAAAGCAAAGTGAAATGAAAACAGAAATGATTGTTCCGTCGGGTAGGGTAGGAGCGATTACAATGCGCATTTAATAGCTCCATGTGCGGCGGCGAGGCGGCAGGGCCCGGGACAAATCAGTCTAATGAGCGGATCACATGAAAGCCTTTTAATTTCCCATTTCGTGCAGCCACGGCGATATCGAGTGACTGTTATTAATATAGAAGCAGGCCGGTCGCCGGTGGCGGCGCTCCCGACAGCCTCGATTACGTTCCACCGTACGGAGTATCGCAGACGCTCTCCGCGACTTATCTCTGGCTATTAATTACGCTTAGATATGCACCAGACAAGTTTTAATGCAACTGCTTCATCCGTTGGTGCGGCGAGAGTGCCATATCGGTGACGGCACAGAAGTGATAGCTTTGTGCGCCGCACAGCCCGCCGGACAGCCTGCGTACTGGCGGCCGCCGCCTAGATGACTGATAGTTGTGTCCCAACGTGCTAAATTTAACACCGATAGTGATCTGCTTATAAATCAGTTAGCGGGCGTTTTGCAAGCGACTACTAATAGTACGCCACGCGATTAACGCAATTACAGCTTCTGTTCGTGAAAGAAATCGCAACAAGCTCAGGAGCAGCCTCGGGCACGCCGCGCGGGTAATGGCACCCGCCGGGCGCCGGAGACCGGCGTTGCTGCGCATGAGGGCCGCTATCGTGCTCTGCATCATTTTATACTTTAAGCACGTCCATCAGCTTAACATTCAATTACTAATTTTATGAATGCTACGTTAAAGGTACCGCTCAACACTTAACAGATATGGATTTCAAGTTGACTACGAGTATTTCTACGTTTTTTATAAAGACATTTTTTCAAAATTTTTTGAGCTTTTAAATTGAAAAACAGTTGTTTTGTATAATATTGTATGCTCTACATTATTATTTTTTCGTCTAATTTATCATTTCAAATTCGATTCAATTGTAAGAAGAAATTATTATTATTACATTTCACTGAAACAAATACATTTTCGTAGACTACGAATAGTTTCGAGTTGTAAATGTGTAAGCAAGCCGTTATATCGGCCATCATAACTCACGGCGCGAAGGCCGAACCAGTCCGCTAAAAATAATTGTTTCGGAGCGACGTCCTGCGGAGGCTGTCTACTGCGGGACTTGTTCCTCCTCTGATACCAACCGTAAGTACATCCCAAGCTCGCGCCCGCCAACCTGCTATTTCCATGTCAATAAAAAACATCACAAATTGTAACTCGTTACGACGTCAAAATATTTTTCAGTAATTAGATATGATATTATCGAATTCTGTTTTAAGCTACTGTGGCACTGGCCTTTTGCAAGAATTAAAGCATACACAAGCCTTCATAATGCACTAATAGATCTCGTAATATCAGATACAATTAAACAGCTAATATCTCAGTGTTTCAATAGTGCCTAACAACTACTAATCTATTCCTGCGCTCAGAACACAATGAAGGGAATGCTTATCTGAGAATTATAATGATTTATTTTATTGCGCCGGACAACATTTAAAACAGAACTAGAAAATGTAGGCCTCGTAAAATAAATAAATGTCGTATTGTTTAAGAATTTATATATATATTTTCACAAAAAGTTACACTATAGAGCGGTAGAATTCAATTAAGGGATTATAATTTTTACTGACATTTGGAGATTTCATTCAAAATGCAATTTTTTTTAAGATTGTTGTAACACCACAAAGTGATAAAAAAACCACAAGAAATCGCTGTATGTCAAAGGAGTTCGTTATTCCTTATTATGCAAGATTCCAGGCGCGCCGACATAATATTTAGATACTTAAAATAGGTTTATACCATGTTGTAGAGTTCCTTACTTCTTCATTGTACAACCTTTCTACACGTGCATAACACAAGCACTAAATAAATAACTAGACTATCTGTGTAAAATCTTTCTTTCAGAGGCCTAATGAGAATAGGCTTGTTAGCTATTTTGGGGTTTCTTAATATAATTCCAGCTTCCTGTTTCCTATTGAAATGTCGCCTTCTGTTGAAACCGAAATCCTAACTTCGGAATGAGAATGTGATAAATTGCATCAGTAGTGGTCGGAAGTTCGGTGAGCGTCCGCGTGTTCAGTGGTACACATGCAAAGATAGCATCGGGAGGCAGTGCGCGGTCAGAAGGCAGTGGCACTGCTGACCGCGCTCATGAAACCGGAGACGCGGCGCGGACCCTCCCGCGCTAGTGTTGCTATAACTCACCACGATAACGCCGCAGCGCCTCTCGGAATTGTTAACGACAAATAACGCAGATAACGAAACGGCCACCTAAACGACCATATCTGACATTCGATAATATTTAATAATTATTTACATACATTTATCAGATGCAACCAGACACGTGCTGCGGCCGGCGTCAACATGCTGACGTAGTTAACGTTATAAAAATAAATTATCTGACCCTTACATAACGGAAAATGTTGCGTTCACGCAACGCTTATCTGTGTTTTCATCTGTCTAGTTCATTACATATGCAACGCTGAAAAGTTAAATATTAATAAATGCCACGTACAGAATAATAAATATAACTAAACTAGCTGATACCAACGACATTGAGTACGTCGCTTATGATATTAACAATATATTTTATGTACAAAGTAGAAAACATATAAACATTGAAGTCAAGAATATATTTAAAAGATCTTAAAAAATTGCAGAAAATTTTAGTTTCTTAAAACTTTACTTCAAAGGAAGATATCGTATTGTAAAATATGACAATAGTCTTGACTGCCTCGTTGGTCGAGTGATTGCATGCGCGACTACCGATCGGGAAGTCCTGGGTTCAAAACCCGGGTAGAGTACTATTGGATTTTTCTAATTTAGGATTTCTAGTAATGACTTGGAGTCTGAATTTGAGCCCGATCTATGACAATAGGCTCACTACCTATTCCATGGGACTGTAACGTGACTGGTGAAACGTGGGAGTGTACTACACTTCTCTGCCAACCCTTTCGGGGATTACAGGCGTAATGGTACTTTTTTTTATATTACGATAGTTGTAAACTTCGCATATTGTTTCGTTAAAAAAAAAACTCGTAGTATTGTTTAAACAAGGTTTGGTTAACAAAAGCTGGAGGGACCCCGCCGCGGCCCGCGCCACCACCAGCGGTCCGCACTCGGCGCGCTCTCACTTAATGTCATAAATAACTTTGTCAATCTGCTAACTTAATAGCATAATTTATCCGTCGCAGGACAACATAACGAGCAAAGCCGATAATAAACCAGAAAAGCCATGAGGTGATAATAGCTGCCCGTAAATAATGATTCCTGATTGCCGGTCCACACCTCGACGCGGCTCGTCGCTAAAACATAATGCCGTGGTGTGTGTCTGGTGAAACGTTAGTTTGTAATACCGACGTACAGATAATACAACTCTTCCGGTATTCTGTGCGCCGTAACGGCGAGATCTGACCTCGCGAGTTGTTCATGTCTTTTATTCAGTAGAATGCAATAGGAGTCTAATTAACGCCAGTGCTCAGACATGGCCGGCTTCGAGGATGTTCCGATTAGAGCAGCTCGCCCGTTAAGGAGAAACAATCACATCTCCTACAAGGAATGGCTAAGATTAGCCACTTCCCCACCGCACCGTTTACAAGAAAACGTTTAGAAACAAAGAACGAACATTGCGTCCGAACTAGTTTCACTTCGTTATTAATTTACAAGGACAGCGCTCAGAACTAGTCATCGTAAAATTGTTGAATATGGACAGTCGATTTTGATAAACGAAAAAGCGTACGTTGAAATATTTGGAACACAGCGATCGCGAGGTGGCCGACGGCACTCGGCGGAAAGAAGGCAAGGCGCACCGCGCGGGCCGAACGCGGGCCGAGTGCGGGCCGAGAGCGCGCCGAGAGAGCGCTGAGAGCGACGTACGCGGCGGTACACGGCTACTGTGTCGATACGTTGGCCGATAGCCGCCGCTCCGCCGCCGCACCATTTATTCATGCTGCAATAAATTCAAATTACCGGATTAACAATAGTACGGATAGCATCTCTCCGACCGATACATTCGCGGACCGATATTGACGATGTAAACTGCGAACGCTCTTGACTTTATAAACCTCGATAAATCTGTCGCTTTTACTGTTATACTTTTATACGTGCTCCTCCTTAATCATTGAGAACTCAATCAACATGATGTCTCATCAGCTGCGGTATGATATTCTCTACTAGGTTCGTTTACCCGTTAAAATAATCGTGGGGAAATTGTGATCATTGTGTCACTGTCACATTTTTCAAAGCATTTAATAGAGGTAGTAAGAATAAATCATTGTCTTGGACATTTGAAACCGAACTATAGTATTCTTGGTTATTAACAAATAGGTATCAATAAAGGTCGCAGAGACGTCTCGGTAAAAGCTCTCGAGCCAGGTATCGGTCACTCGGTGGACGCTATATAGCGCAATGAAATCCTACACCGCGACGAATCGAATGCTGTCCTGTCGCGTTTGAAATTTCTGCAATATTTCGCCCTTTTCACGCAGATATCCTCGGGCCGTGTCTAAACCGCCGGACGTGAAACACAATATCTTCCAGTGCGCTCCATAATTTATACGCACCGGTTTCAATGTGGGTAATGTATTAGTCGAGGTGTAGTCTTAAATTGTGAGCTATCTGATGGACGTAGATCTACTGAAAATAAAATTTACAATCATTCGACAGTTCCCCTGTGCGTTGCCTGCGTCTTATTCCTACTGAGGCACGTCGTTTACCTAAACGTATTCAAATGAATGCGTACGATTAGCGCAGGCACTCCGCGCGCACATCAGCGCCCATCAGCTGCACGACGGAACTAGTTTGATGTGCTGCAGCGGTTGATGGATGCCGGCTGCCAGCGCGCGGAGCCGCTCATCCGTCCTCGATAACACAGTTGTTATAATCACCACGTCGGATTACATTACGTTACCACCTTATCATATTGTAGTTGCTTAGTAATTTCGTAATTGTTACATCACTGGTACTTTAGTCACTATATCTTTCCACGAAAACATCTACATAGATTTACACTTTCATTTGGACGCATATTTTTTATTATTTTACTTTTGCTCCTACCAAGTATTAATGACACTGAGATTTGCAAGGCGTGTTTTGCATATTTTGTAAAAAGTTCCGTGTCATAACCCTCAAAATATTCGAGTACATATGTACATGGAGACATACGGCACTAAGTGGCACGACGGGGGAAGGATCATATAGTAAATCGTTATTTTTTATTTATACATTAAAATACACAATTCGAAATAAGAGATAAGATGCAGATTCTTGACGAATTTAAAAAGGGAGTGACGGGTGACTCTAGTGATTGGAGCGATATGGCATATCGTACCGATGGTCGAGCTGGCGGGCTCGCCCGCGCCGTGTCGCTTCGCGCCCCTCGCCCTGCCATCCATCAGGTGAGCTTCGATTCGCCGCGATATCTCACTCACTAGCGAAATACGACTCTACCTCCACACTGGACCTAAGTTTGCTATTTTGATCTTATAATATAAAAATCGCAGCTTGTCGATCGAGTTTCTAACAAATTACGAAAGTGTTGTAGCAAATGTGTATTTCAATAAAGTAAAATAAGAAGAAACGTCAAAATAACTAAAAATATTTAAACGGCCACTCGGTGGATTGGCCGCCCGCCAACCAAAGTACCATTATACTCCAAATAATGAGCATCACTCTGGTACATGGAATGACAGTTACTCATTATATTACTTATATAGTTAAAATTTATCGATGCCGTAACAATTTCTTAAATTTTACCAAGGTGTCTTAGGATTCACTTTTTATGACATATACTATGCTGAAGGTATTTATTTTTAATGAAGTATTTTTTTTCACAAAATTATGTAAATTAGAAAACGCCTCCAACAAGAGGGCTTTTCGTCCTACATTCGCTCGAAGCAAAAATGAAATAAAGTAGCCGAAAGGCCAGAGGTCACGTCTTTGATGGAAAATAAGGTTGGGAATAGGGAGCATTATAATTATAAAGTCACTAAACACAAGTGATTGACACGGGAGCTACATTACTTACACCCGCGCGCAACGGAGCTTAGATTCCACGTCGCGTCTTCAAGGAATAATTAATTACGTACTGCCTCGCGGGACCCTGAGCGTTCGTAGCTCTGACGCGTTTGTACATTAAAAGCGATGTGTAAAGTTAAGCCACGCCGGCCGCAGTAGGTACTGACTAAGGGTCACCCAAGGCTAGTGGCAAATTTAAAGGAGCCTCTTCCTGCTTCGGAGGGCATGTAAGACATGTCATGCCAAGCGGTCCTAGATAACAATCATTAAACTTCGTCGGAGACTTCAAAGGTGGATTAAAAACACTGATGCACGGGCTATCCGTTAACCCGTATCTTCACTAACCCATGCTGGTGAAAAATCGTAGTACGCTTCTAACCTCCCGCATTTGCAGTGTTGCTATATGCGCAGCTGTGGAATATGATAAGACTCAAACACTGCTATTGTAAATATTCTTAGGTATTAATTGTTCAATGTTCATCAGAATATCGTACTTTTAATTAATGGAAAGACGAAAATGGACCTATGACGTCCCTTTATGGAAACAAAAAAACATTACGCAACTTTTTCAATTTAGTTAGTTGATGAATTGCTTCAAACGATTTGTTTTCAAAAACATTTACATAATTATATATTCACCATCTCATAAAACATTTCGAAGGAAACGCCCTACTTTAATCTTCAGACTTTTAGTCCTCTCTCAGTATGAAGCCTAGCCTACAACCAACATGTGTATATCCGTCGGTGCGTTTAACGTGAGTTATCGCTCTCGCTGGTAATTCGCGAGGTCTGGCGCGGCGTCGCGGGTACTCCACACGCTGGAGGGGTCGGGGCTGGCGGCGTGGCGGCAGAGTCGCGAGCGGCCGGTGGTCGCGCCTGCGAGCGATTTATGCACAGGCCACGATAATGGCGGTATTAATGGAAATTGACACTGCGGCGGACTCGTCTCGGCCGTGGGAGAGACCTCGCCGACACCGCTTTAGGAAATATAATATTAGCAGCGCAATCGTGATATAATAATCTAAACCTCGCTCGCCACTCGCCGGGAAATGACTTGTCTTCACATCGATCGCGACACTAAACGACCGTAATGAATTCGATGACTGCTTCGATTTCAATTACTCGGTCATTTTATTTGTATGATTTACAGATCCGCCCGTGCTTATTATTAATGGGAACCTACAGACTTACACAATTTCGTGTTTCGTGTCAATTTGTTGTTCTTGAAATCCCTAGTTTTCAAGCTATACTGTAACACCAAGTTTATATGGTAGCATGCCGTAGTGTTCACTTATATACACAATATTCTGTTAGGGTATAGTTCTGTTATGAACTGGTTTAGCTTTGTTCTATCACAACTATCACAAGGGCCCATTACCTTGAGCTGAGTTACGACATGATATTGAACTACAGACGGATAGCCCGACTGTCTCTTAGCCCTTATTTATTGGCATATAATGGGTTCTAATGGACGCTATTCAATCTACCACCTGGACGTCCTTCACTCTGCCTGCCAAAGGATTCAATATTAAAATAGATGATAAATATCCTAGGACGAGGATCGACTGATTGCTTTGTTCCGCATAGGTACTGGAATGCTTTCTTCACATTCTGAAGCGGAGGCTTGAGCAAAAGCAGAACTATAATCGATCGTCGATGACTATCGCCGATGACAAAAATCAAAGTAAAATAAGATGAAAATATATAACCACTTTATAAAAATATGTTTTACACAGTAAGAACAATAAATGTGTATCACGCGTTTAAACTTATAACGGCTCTTTTACCGCCAACTACAATAAAAACAACTCGTATTTCGATTTAAAGGTTAACGTTTAAGACTACATGTGTGCACTAGCGATGCCCGTCGCGGTCCAACAATTGCGGTTACTCTTAAAGGATACCATTTAGTTATTATAACAAACTATTCCTACGGTTCTATTTCAGATTGATTGGGCATAGCAATGAGCAATCGTGATTACTTTTAAATACTGCCTGGTCGTTCGGTGTTTTCACATAAAAAACTTAAAAGCTGCAGCTTTAAGTAATACCAATCGAAGTACCACTTCTTCCAATAAGGAATATACTCCAGAAGAATTTAAGACATGATGACTAACATAATTGCAATGTTTATTTTTATCTTCGTTTTGAAAAAATGATTGTTATTGACCATCTTGTTTGAAGTATATAACAAGTTCACATGTGGAAGGTCCTGCGAGGGCGTGTCCCGGCTGGACGTACGTGAATATTCATAACGCGGTACGTTTCCAATCGGCCGTCGACTTAATTGATAGCCGCCCTGCATCACGGACATCTGCGCGTACCAACACACCGTAATTGCTCGTTAAGCACCCATACTCGATTGTTTCTCCGGAACCAAAATAAAAGACAAAACAAACGATGCCCATCGGATCGTGCTCTTCTTATTTTATAACGATGAACAAAAAAATTATTTAATGTATATATGTATATCTTAGTCATATCTCTAATGATCTGAAAAAATAATGCGCATTCCTCTCGTCTCAACAGCTGATAGGGCCGATGATGATATCAAGGGAGGCGAGCAACAAATAAGTACTTCTTCGAATTTATTTAGACCGTTGCTCGATAACGCGCAGAACTCGGGTTCTTTTATTTCCACGCCACGACGGACGCAAGTGCAATTTATTGATACTGTGCTCGATAACCAGTAGGTGCGGCCCACGCCGCGCGCCGCGCAATGGTCCTGGCGCGCGCCGCCCAGCGTTTACAAGTATCGCGCCCTTCTGGAGGAATTGTGATACCGACCTATGCTAAATACACCCCATAAATACTCGGGCTTATGGTGTCGTAAAAACAAAGTCAAGCTGCGCGGACAGGCCCAGTGTCCATAGACAACGGCCTCCATCGCACCTACTCCGAACGACTCCGTTGATTTTGCGCGAAACATCTAAAAGCTATTGAATTGTTTGTATTTCTACATCGCAATTTTATATTACTCCCTTAAAGAGTATTAATAAGGTTATAAAATTCAAAATTAATACTAAAACAAATAACAATTGTCCAATATTAGGAAGGTTTCTTACATAAATTGGTTTTTTCACGATTTACATTTAAAAACGATTTTGCTGTTTTCATAACGATTAATGCCAAATTATAAAACACGACATATTGGCTAAAGTAATTTTATTACGTCTTATTTTTTATTACATCGAAGGAATCCCTGTAGATGGAAACGCAATAAAAATCGAATCCATGACCATTAATTGTAATCAGATCGCCTGAGGGGTGATCAAACTTAACAAATGTGGAAAAATAATTAAGATTTATAACATTTCTGGGTGAAAGCAAATGGGCAATTCTGGGCTAGCGCGGCATAGTCCACTACGGGACACCGTGGATATCTTCATATGCCCTCACCAAGACAAAGGCGACAATGCTCTGCACTGGCTGTGAATATTTACATCTATATGATACTTCTCTAATTGATCTATAGTAATAAGGGAAACAAAATATCCTACCGAATTTTAATTCACATAAACAAATCAATTTATCCGTGTATTAACCCTTTTATTATTTACAAGCAAACATGTCAAGAGAAATGTTTTAAAAGTAAGTTTTCAAATGCTAATTTTCGGGTTAAATTGGTTTTGGGAGTTTTATGGACATTTTAAAATAAAAATCAACCAGTAATGGTTCGTAATACGATAAACTGATTTCATAACGCTTTATACACCCATTTCGTTAAATATACGTAATCGAAACTGAATAAATTATATTTTTATTTATATTTGGGATGTTGTTGCTCGAAACTGATACGAGAAACAAGAGGGGATCGGCGCTCGCAATGGACACCAACGTTAAAATGGATATTACTGCCATCACCTACAGAGAGGCGACACATCATGACACACCTTAAGATATCTTTAACATATTCCTCGCCACGGTAATCTAAGCACGCTGGGTTCATAACCTCGTTATCTCCATGTTTGTTGCTATTTGATACTAATATGCTATGGTTTATTTTAAATCTTACTTCATAGATTATACACGTATGCAAGATAAGAATGTTGTGTTATTGTAATGTTCCATGCTAAGTATCAAAATTATATCAAAACAAACAAGTTTTTTGAATGCTCCTCAACATATTCTGAATATTATTAAGCAGAAGGATTTATAAACATTGATAAAAACGCTTGGGTCTGCGAGCAACGCTAGAAAACACACAGCAAAAAATTGGAATATACTGTTGGAATAATCTGTTCTAAAAATATGTACCAATCACTATTTCCGCCAATCATTGAATAACACCTTCACTTAAACTGCGGACATTTTATGATTCCTATAGCAGTGAAAACCTAGTGATTTAGAATTCTTGTACTTTATTAGGGAGGTCGTCCACGAAGACTTTTTGCAGCGAAACAGTCGCCCGTTTCGTCAACGCGCGACTGCATCACTACGTTCAGCTTTTAGTCGCTTTTGCAACGCGCAACCGAAGTGATTCAGCAACGCCACTGCCTCGCTAGTAACGCGCGACCGTTTCTAGAGTAATCAAATAAAAGTACGAGGGGTAGCTTAACGCCTGTAACTTTTTTGATACGGTATTGATGCTATATTGCGACAGTAGCCATACTGTATCGCGACAGTGGCGAAGCAAACCCGTGCTATGTGACCGAAGGTATACAACGAGCGACTCATAGCGTTCCTTTTGCAACTTTGCAGCTGTGATTAGTATTTAAGCTTAAATCTCAGTTATTATAAAGATAAAGAAAATGTAGTGAAGACACATACAAAAAACATAACATCACGCCTGTAATCCCCAAAGGGGTAAGCAGAGGAGTGTAGTGCTCTCCATATGTCACCAACTGATGAACTACGTAAACATAACTACGTTTACGTACCACCATAGAATAGATGATGGACCTATTGCCTTACACCTGATCGTGAAATCGGCTTCAAGTTAAATTAAAAATCAGAACACTAGGTGTTAACAGGATTGCAATTAGTAAGTAGGTACTCAAGTACTAAAAAATTTAAACACCGCCTGGGTGTAAAAGATGAAAAGAAAGCATTACACAATTACTACTGTTTTGCTGTTTTATGTCCAGCAGTGGACTGAGATAGGCTAATGATGATGATGATTGCTTTTTTAACGTCATAGTTTTTGACAACCCTGATGGTGATAACTGATAGTTATTGGAATATATGTATATTAAAATATCTGCAATATTTTCAGATAAATCTGGATCTAAGGTAAGATGCAAGGTAAATCTGACAGACCTACATTATCGACCCCGACGTACCCCGTCGAAAGACCCGTCTCGAGTGATTCACTTTGATAATACATTTGTGGCGCTCGTTATATTTTCATGTCATAATAATACATTTTTGCGCTCGTTACATTTTCATATCATAATTTGCATCCTGCAGATGAGAGGTAAATAAATGATTATCAAAGTGGACTCGCTAATGTTAATTTGATAATAAAAACATTGAAATGTAAAATGAGGCTCTTATACAACGGCTGGATGAGTTTCGCACGGCTAGGCGAGGCAGAGGTGCGCAACAATTTAGCATGTGCGACGTTTGTGCAAAATAATGGCGCGAAGTGGCCGGCCCGCGCGCCACAATTATAACGTGGCCGCGGGCGCTCGGTTCGTTACGCGGCCGGCTCTCGGCGCCTACTCCCGCCTGCTGACCTCTGACTTTTAATCTTTACGCGTGTACGCTATGTACGCGAATAAATTGGATATCTACGAGGGTTTTGTTACAATTTAACATTGTGTGGGCAGATTGTGAATTAGGTCGCGGGGTGAATCCGTAGGCGGGGTCGTATCGTTCTTCGCTTATTATCATTTATGATTAACATTTACTAAATGTTATGTAAAGTATGCCCTTTTCATTTAATGGTTTCTCATCTCGAACCACGTGTCTACAGTTTAGTGGTACATTAATTTTAACCCACGTGCCTATACAATAATTTGAGTAAAGAGGCTAGCTCTTTACGCACATCGCGGCGCAGAGTCGCTCGCCTCGGGAATCTGTAATTAATATTAAAATAAAATTATTTCCACGAAGCATTCCATTTTATTTTGACGGTTAATTCTTACATTTACCAAAGTAAAATTATAACATAAATACTTAAAATAATCCGAGTCGGAGGTGAAATACTAAAGCCGATTAAATTAGTAAAACTATCCAAGAGCATTGTAGATTTAAAATTGCACCTTGTCGATACATCGAAGCGGGTTGTCGAACCGATTGTAAACAAGCGTCGCTATTACATCATAAAGTTCAATTTGATGCTAATTGAAAAAGGAAAAGCAGCGGCCAGTCACAAATTACGGACACTACATCAAGTGTTAAACGGCACTTATCGACGCCGAAATGGCGCGAGATCATTCACCGTAAAAAATACACAATTTGAGGCAATAAATCAATGTCACAACGCAGCTCTGCATTCTCGGTAGCTGCAGTATCAATGGTTTATTATATTATTTATTACCTGTGTAACCCAGTTTTTTTAATTGATACTGTTTTCTAATAACACGGTAGTTGACGTCCAATTTAATAGGAAGCGCCGTTTAGTATGCTTTTGTATGTTTTGTGCGATGGTAACACCGGTTTCTCTTAAAAAACTATTCGGGTTTTCTTATAACAAAGTGCCAGAAGTGCTTTGGAGTCTGGATTTGTGCTCGGTATGTGGCAACAGGCTCTTCACTTATTCCATGACACGACGTATTACGTAACTGGCGAAAGGTGAGTGTGGAACACTTTCCTCTGCCTGCCTCTTCGGAGAGATATACGCATGATATAACGGTGTTTATTTTTGTTCTGCATAAAATTGACGAAAACCAATACCTTACATTTAAAATCATAATTTTCTTAGTGAAGATTATTAATTCTCAAGGCACTTTTAGTCAGAAGCGGCCAATACCCTTTATCATCTTATCATTCACCTCACCTTCACTTTTAATTGGAGCCGTCTTTAACGAGATTCCATTCCATTTTTTATCGTAGACGATTAAATTGCTCTAAGCTGTTAAGTACAAGTGAAGGTCAACGAAATGGTGTTATTCTTTATGGAAACATGTACCTATTCAAAATATCATAAGTAAAATTATTCTCGACAAAAATATACACAATTATAGGCGACTACAGCAAGTACATCATCACAGTTTTCAATTAAAGTTGAAATGAAATAGGATAAAATTACAATAATACATTAGACAGGATCAAATTATAACATTGTCTATGAAGGAAATTGTTCGAATCGAATCGAAATAAACGATACATTAAAATAGAAAGAATGTAATAGAAGAAAGAAAGACAAACACTTACATGGCCGGCTTTCACGTGGAGCAAGCGACAAGTGTTTCTTGCTTTACAGGCGTCGGTCGCAGCCGCTAGCCGCGTATTTGTATGCAATACGCATGCTCTAATACGGCGTCCGATCTAGCGACAGCAGGCGATTTATCTCGACTACGGATCGAACCCCAACCTTGCGTGGCGATTGCAACACGGCGTTTCCTGTAGCCTTCCATGATACCAAATTGCTTCTGCAAATGGCACTGAATGCAGATTGTTCTATCATTGTTTTATTCCTGCGTACATTCGCCGTGGCTACATTTGTTTCTCGTACTGTTCCATATTTGACATTTATATTTTTATAGAAGCAATGAATAAAACCAGTCACAATACAGTTTGTACAAATATATAGCCATGCTAGAAAAGTGTCGCGTAACAACTTCAGGAGTCACGTACGTACACACCTATTGGCGATGACACCGTACAATTGGATTTTGCTCTTCTACATTTATTCATAACAAAATATCGATAATAACTCTATAAACGGGTGAATCAACTAAGGTGTCGATTTATGACTTGAATACTGTAATTTAAGAAATTAACTCTATATTACATTAAGTCGCTACGTTACAAAATCGAGCACATGAGGCATTAATTATCTTAATACACGTCTATATCATTAGCATAAGAAGAAATAAAGAGCCTTTATGCTGCACATGTAACTGTCACGATAATCGATGGCCAGACCTGTAGTACCTCCGTGAGTAATCTGAAACTCTTACATGTTTAATTACCTCTCCTTACATAAAATTAAACGGTTACATTATTCTCTATATGTCAGCGAGGCCGTTGTTATTTGCTATGATATTTTGGGGCAGTCGGAAACTAATGGCACTGCGTTAAGTCATAGGCAATATCATTTTTAAAGTTGTTGTTATAATTGATTAGGTAATTCACGTTAACTTATATCGGCGTGTAGCTTTATCTGGCAATCGGGCCGTTGGGCTTAGTTCTTTATGAGTAACACATGTACCTATATTTGATATTCCGAGATAATTAACGGCGTGGGCTCAGCGCCAGTGTCAATAATATCGCCATACATGGCTACGTAGTCTACCCGGCGAGCGTTTTTATCCAAAGCCGAACAACAAACCCGCGATCAGCGGTCAATCGGGCGGTGACGCGGCCCGCGCCGCGCTGCCTTATAAGTCAATCTTCCTATTCGCCCCCGCACACACGTCCTAAGTCACGGAAGCTTGACTGCCATTTACCCATTTTCCGACAACAACTATATCGTTATGTTAATATCATCATCATTCCATCAACTCTAAATTTGTCGTGAGCCATTCATTAGCTTGAGTATTAACTTTTTAAACTGTAAAAAGATTTCTATCATCACAATTAATTCATTTTAACAATGACACTCACCAAAATAACAATTTATTTATTTTAAGTAAATATATGCACAAACTACTATTACTATGACAGACTCGTTGGCCGAGTGGTTGCAAGTGCGACTGGGAGGTCCTTGATACAAGTCCCGTTTCGGATCCTATTGGATTTTTCGGACTCGGAGTCTGGATCTGTGCCCAGTGTATGGCAATAGGCTCACCACCTATTCCATGAAACGTAAAGCGTAACTGGTGAAACATTCGAGTGTACTATACTCCTCTGTCTACTGCTTTAGGGATTACAGGCGATGTTACGTCTTTTTTTCCATATACAAAGACTTATCCAAACAGAGAATTGTGGGCAAAAACTTCTTCGAAAATGGGCCAACGCTAGTTAGGTGAGGCCTATGTACTCGATATGGGGCGTCAGTGGTTCCAAACACCACGTTAGGAACCCAAGTCAACTGCACCTACGCGTGTTTCACCCTGCTCAACTACAGACGTGGCTCTGCGGACCGACTGTCGCTGTATAGCGCATCCTACCTAGGCACAACTAAAGGTAAGGCGGCGTCGGCGGCAGTGACGCGTGCCCAGCGTAAGGATTTTCAGTAAAAAGAACTTTGGAGAAAGCCAATGTCCAACAATGGACCGAAACAGGCCACTTATGACGAAGTACAGCAGTGGACTGAGACAGGACGATGAACATCATCGACCTGTCTCGACATATGTTACAAAGAATAGATACTTAGATTTATGTCAACAAACACTCGTTATCAAACTGAACGTAAAACTGACCGGAACTGAAGTCGGGTCGCTATTGAGACGCAGTAATCGATGAAAATATCGACAGGTTATTTTTATTGGGGCGAGACGTGCGACATTTGTTTATCGGAGTTTATTATCGAAATAGGAAGTTATGAAACGAGCGTCACATTGCTAGAGACAGCCCGCTGACGAGCGTGTCAGCGCGCGTCAGCCGCCCCCGGCGTGATGTCACGACCGCGTACATGGCCGATCGTGTCATATGTAATTATACATTTTCATGACGTCCATTATATATCTGCTATGCCGTAACCGACGTCAACGTTGTTATACATTTTTTGTTCCAACGTTACGTTACTGAAATATTTGAACCGAAATAGTGTTCAAAAATGCACAATTTCTAGTACTTTCTATATATTTCCAGAAGCATAATAAAACAAAAAGCAGTACTGATGATTCTGTTCCATATCTTTTCATTAAAAATAAGTGGGAAATGTGTGGAGGGAAAACCAAATGAAGTAATAAAGTAAATCAATTTTGTTATGTGTTAAAGCTTATTTAAGTAATGAGCTGAAACGTAACCTTTATCCAAACAAGATGTTAATAAAATGTTAAATTAATGTAACGCGGCCTACGTAGGGCGCGCGCTCGTCTATCGGTCGGCGTCCTTTACCTTCAGCTCTCGTAATAATCAACGGTTTTGATACTCGCGGTGTGGGCGCAGGACGTGCGTAGGCCCGACACCATTCATACGCACTTTTACTATTTCAATAATAACGTATTGTACTTTCAGCGGCCAATATTGTTTTATTCTGAAAGTTCATGTATACTCGAAGTCAGGCATTGAACTGATTCCAACACCAAATACTAATATTAATAATAATGTTAAGCCTGTTCAAATCGTTCGTAGCAACTTCCCCAAGTATATGTGTGTGTGCGTGTGTGTGTGTGTGTGTGCGTGCGTGCGTGCGTGCGTGCGTGCGGGCGTGCGTG
>DWDT01000647.1:0-19535 GCA_018245595.1 Microceris scylla
AACTGTCGAGTGCAGTTGGATTGCGGCCCCGAGTGGCTCGCTCCGCGACGCCGCTGCCTCTCGAGCTCCTAAAATTACATTAATGTTCGTCGTCGCCGTCGCATTTGCATTTTACGCTATTTACGATAAATGTGCTTAACGAAATATATTCCGTTTTACGTTTATGTATTAAATTACTATTTTTAAATGTAATTTAATACATAAACGACTATTAATGACTATTTTCAAATGTACATATAGTTAAATAGATGTATAGAATCTCATGACCTCAATAGTTTGAATCAAGCCTGTTTGTTTCTGTCACATACAATGATTGTTGTGTTTCTGTTTGAACTACAAGCTACCGTACACACGAGCCTAGGGCCCTTGTGTTCATAGGTACATAATATATCGTATTTAATCGATTCACGCTTAAGGCGCAACTGCTTTTATTTAAATCTTAGTAAAACTTAACGTAACTCCAATTTTTTAAATTAGAAAACGGTCATGTAATTACCTTACACGTTAATATTATTAATAAAAAAGTAACTTCGTTTGTCTGTTTGTTACGGTTTCACGACAAAAGTAGAACCACTTTTAATGTGGACTAAATTTTATATGAACCAGGGTTAAACTCTGAGGGATAAAAGCCTTTTTACGTAAAAAAAAAAAATTTTCATCCTGATCATGTTTCCTAATGAAAACGACGTTTATGGAGCAACAAAAAATTTTTTTAAGATGGGTGTAGAACTTATTCACAATTAAAATGTTTTCAAAACGTTAATAAGTAAAAGTATAGTTTCTGAGCTACGAAATTTTAGAATCAATTTAATGATGTAAAAATTAATTTTCTATTTTTTTTTGCTTACGCTCAGCGAATTAATCGAGTAACAGTTGGATCTTTTATATAAAACATATTTATTAATTACAAGTAATTTAATTTATGATTCATCGTAACAGATGAAACTATATGAAATTAGTAATGATTTTTGCAAACGTTTTGTAGTTATTGTTTAGCAGCCTACGCACACAGTTTCAGAAAATGGGATCGGCGATATCGGCATCCGATATCATGAAATGGATATGTTAGGTCCTTTTTAAATATCAATGAGCTTCCTATAAAAATTTCGGACAATAAAAGCTAGTAAAAGCAAGCAATAAAAGCTAATAAAAGCAGGTACTAAGAGAGTTTAGGATTTACCAATCTTGACCAAATAGGTCGGATACTGGCTGATAACAGAATCAGAATTCTCCGAATCACGTTGGGTATGCAAGCGTAGAAAAATGTTTCAAGAGGAAATAATAATAATAAAGTAGCTACTGTAGTTTTTCGTTCCTAATAAGATACGGTACATGCGAGGCGTGAGATAAATTTTTAGCTGCGAAATCCGTCGCGGAGGGTCCCGAAGCCGCAACAGAACTGATTGCCTGTTTTATTCTCCTGTCGTCAAGCGAGATCTCGTAATAAAACATTGACGGTTGTGCCAGCCCCTGTACACCACGTGAATTCTAAAAAGCGCGTTACACCGAATTTGTATTTGTTCTGTCGCAGCAACAGCAAATAAAGTATTACCTAAATGTACAAAATAAAACTTTGGGTATGTACCTACTTACATCTTTCATCAATACTTTTGTTGCTGTACTAATGAACACTGTTCTTTTAGTATGAGAAAGTGCAAAGCCTAGTCTGCCACGCTTGTCAGTTACATATCTTTTTATTTATTAATTAACAAAATAATATTTAGAAACCAGTATACATATACTAAAATCTAAAGTGCTGATAACATTCAACCTACACATGCAAATTGAAACAAATTGATATACTAAAATCAATATTTCGATGGCCTAAATGAAAACGAACATGCCTTTGTATTAACCTTTAAATTGAATAACATCGGAATGGGCAAACGTTGTTCCCGTGTGTGTATTAACCGAATATTGGTTCAAAACGGGGATGAATCCATTAGTGACTTTGTTAATTAATTTCGTTATTTCACTGCCGATGTATACAATATTTATGTCCATTATCAACATATTAAACACAAAATGGTTTAAGGCTTTTAATTAATTGCTTGTTACATAGACTAGTAGATGTGCTGGTTTCTAAGTATTTATCCGACAAAATTTTTGTACAGGAAAATTGTATACTAAAACATTTTATTTTTCCTTAAAATGAAAAAATTTCCTAAAAAAATAAATTCTAAAAGTATGGTTGACCGGAAGCGATCTCTCTATTAGCGATGAGACCGCCTATTGTTATCACGTTATTGTCTTGTGTTTTTGTATTGTTTTTACGTGATATACTATAGCATCTTTTTGTATCGTATTGTACCTAATGAATAGGTTAGCAAACACTTGAATAGCGCGTTGGTCCAGTGGTCTGAACCAGTGAACCTCTGAACCGTGCGATTGAGTCCGATCCACAATAACAATTTGTGTGACGAGCACAAGTTTGTTCTATATTTGGGTGAAAAAAAGTATCTATAAAAATATATATTTTGTGTACACATACATAGTTTATGAGCCGTCTAGTTACCACAACGTAAGCTCTCTTAAGACTGACTTACGTTAGAAAGTTATTAGAACGCCGTCTGTGATGTTCCAAAATATTATTACTGTTATCAAGACATACAATCTACAAAAAGGCCAAATCCAGTTCATACAAGCCAACACGCCGCGCCAACTCATTCAATTATTCGTAGAGCTGTTTGCATGACAATGTTTCATTGCCTTGCCGTTTCGTGCGAAATGCATATAAGAGATTGTCTTGCACGCCGCTTAAGCCACTTTGTCGTATCAGGAATCTCCATTACCGTTTTTATTGTGGTCCCGGCGTTGTCGTGTCGTGCGAGTGGAACAGGGCTTTATCTCATTTACCCGTTCAATTTGTATGCACAGCCCAACGTTCCCCTGACTGTGTCTCGACATTCGACCCACATCATTTGCGCAGCCGACGGTTTCGCAAATAGAAAAGCGGGGAATACATGAAAGCATTCTCGACCGCTACAGTGTCGAATAATTGTATTGTTTGCTCGCTTCGTCCTATTATCCTCCTGCAACGTATTTCATCAGTATCGCAGTGTTATCCAATTGTTATGGACATATCAACATTGTATTTCGGTGCAAACGACTGTAATTAAAATGAAAATTCCACTGGAATTGAAATAACAATTGTTTTCATCAGAAACATTTTCAACATCAATGACCACTATCTATCGTATTAAGGCATACCAGAATAGTTTTAAATGGTATCAGTGAATGCGAGCCACGAGAATTCGGTACATCTGTGCGCATTATTTACTATCCACGTGTGTCCCTAACCTGTTGAATATATAACATTTTATGCACTCGACGTGAACGCTCAATAAATGAAACAGCTCTCACAAATTGCAGAGTGTTCTGTGCGAACCTAGAGTTACCCTTTTTCGTGCGATTTAACAAGTTTCGCTCGCTGAATTCTTCCTTAATTAAACTTCCGGTTTTAATGAAATCTGTCAACTCCGAGACACTTCTGGTCGTTTAGCTCCTTTGCGTTTTATCAAAGGCTATTATTAAAATTTACATTGAAGCTAAAAAGCGGTAATTTATTAGAAACATTTTATGTGATATTTCTATAGCCTAATGTGACATGTACGTGCTATGTCTATAACAATCTTTACGACTGATTTGCGATAATAATAGTAGATATTTCAGTCTACAAACTTTAAAATAGAATTAGTTGCTTATTTTCTCACTTTATGTCAGTAACCGGAAGTGGTTCTGAAAAGTTGGAGCTGCAAAGTTCGCAGCGGCGTGGTGTGAAAATTCTGATATAATCCGTTTTGTAATACAAACTTATGTTGCTTTAATATCCCACAATTTATTGCAACAGCAGTTCGTTCGGTAGTTAAATATCGTTTGCATTTTACACGAAGTATTTTACACTAACGCAAGTGTTACGACGAAGGAGACGGAGTTTAAGAATAATAATTATTATTTTTATTACGGACGAGTGACGATATACGCAAAGTGGCTGGCGATGGTTGGCTGCGAAGAGCTGAAGATCGAGCTCAGAGGCAAGCTATTGGAGAGGCGTGTGTCGAGCAGTGGACGGGAGTAGACATAATAATGATGATGAAGTATTACTGAGTCTTATAAACTTTAAACAACATTGATGTGAGCCATGAATACATCACTTATGTCGTGTCTCATCTGCTTGAGCTTTCCGTTGCGTTTATACACATGTCTTCTTGTGATGTTTACATGTCTGCTAATAATATACAAGTAATAATATTTGTAAACTTGACTAGACAGACATTTGTATAACAAACATCCATAAGCGCAACGCAGGGGAGAAAGCGAGATAAGCAGGAACGGGTATACAATTACAGCGTTATTTACTCGATGCGAAGTATGAGCCACTTTGGAACACGTAACTGAATAATTTATGCAAACACCGGGCAATAAGCAAACCTCTTCTATTATGCTCGGCCTTTTTAAAATTCTCCCTCACTTAGTTGTTTACTTTTACCGGGAAAATGCTAACGCGGGGGCGAGGAACCGGCGTGCTTCGATCGTGCGAACTCAACTGTGACGTTTTGATATTTTCTCCATGGGAAACAATACATCGTTTTACTGTTTTACATGTACACAAATGAATTTATTTTAGACCAATAATAATATCCTGGGACAACGCTCAGATGACCCTCTGATTCTGCAATAGACTAGGCCTCTGTTATGATAACTAGACATCTGAGAAACATACAAACGTATAAATAAAATTGTAATTATTTGCTATTATAAATAATTTATTGTCTAGATAAAGGAGAGTTGTCTGTGTTTTTGCACAAATATTTGTCATCGGCGGAAATCCATAAGACCTAACTTGGCAGTGACTTGGCATTGACCTCTAGACCAATCGAACAATCACATCAACTTAATTAATTATTAATGACGTAGCTCATTATTTAATATATTTGTTGTTAAATTTTACATAATTACATCAAAAAAATTTCATGTAAATATCGTTTATAACTTTATACATATTCTGTCATATATGAAAATAATTGATTTAAATGTATGAATTCTCAGGCGTCATAATCGGATAACATATGTATGTATACACGAACGACAAGATGTAATCTCGTTAAACGCTACACGTCTCGCACAACACACGACGCTAATCTTCCTCGTATCCAACGTACATATCTTTGTCACACACGAAACGCGCAAAGGGAACCCGAGCTTCAGCTACAATTAAATCCCTAAATCTTGAACAAAGTAGCTTCATTACTTCCTTTGACGCGACTGGCGCGACCCTCATCAGGACCTCTCACATGCTACATTTCCGCTCACTTTCTTGATATAAATTTCACACAATTCACAAAAGGATCGCATAGTGTTTAATGTGCGGCGCATCCTATCTCGTCATTATGCAAATTTGAGACCGAATAGAAGACCCCGTTCCGTCTCTTCCCTCTCATGAATCACGTCTTACTGTTTTACGACTGTTTTTTTCCTGAAAAGTAAATAGTTTGTTCAGTGATGTATTGCGACTGTCGCTCACGGGGATTGCATTGTCCTCTCAAAATATATAGTCGCGTGTTTTTGTATTCAGTTCTCGTGCGATTGCCAATCGAACTGTTCAGTTGCGAACTAGTACAGCTTGTCCGTATGACAAATAATATGTGTAGATACTCGTAATATTCGTATAAGTGCCCATTTATTTAATTTAAACATTAAATTAACAATTAAAATTTATTTGTTTGGGTATGTGGAAAATTTTAATTTTTGTTGTCTTCATAGAGAGTCCTTCGGTAAAAGTATTTCTGTCCCTGTTTTAATTTTGAATATATGTAATTTTTTTTATAAATTAATTCCATTGTTGCAGGTTGCAAGACTTCTTACGTCTTCGAAAACATTATGGAGAATTATTAAATGTGGGAATTTTTCCATGATATTTTTCATCAACGTTAAAGCATGTGATATTTAATCTTAAAACGCGCATTTTTTGTAAATAGGTACTCTCCTTTATTTGAACTTAGGACAAAATAATCATATTCCCTTCACATATCGATATTTTTCACCTCACGCACTCCCGACTAAGGAAATAATGCTTTACACACACAATGAAATTGTATTTTATATCTCTTTTAATCATTTACGTACAATTTTTCGTTGGAATCTTATAACACACAGGATCAGGGTTTACTGTCTTTATTAACTTGTACATTAGGTGGGTGAAATTAACAATTTATTTAATTACGTCGCCCAACGTTTTACCGATTCAATTCTGTTTATTACGTTAACATTCTTCTGACTCCATTTTTATCGCGTTCGTTGCTGTTGTTACATTTCGTATTTCTGCGAATATTTTTCGTACTGGAATAACAGATTTTACCTAATAATGTATCTGGAAATCGAACAATTTCCGTTAGATTCGTGTGAGATCATTAATTTATATATATATCAAATAGGCGGCCCCGAAACCTTTTACCTTCATTTCACGGCGTCGATTTGGTTAGGATTTTCATTTTATCCGTCGGTTTGTTGTCTTTATTTCGTAGTTATTTGCAGACTAAACTGTTAACGTGTTAAATTTGTTCTATACTAGCACGCATTTAAAGTTTCCTGGAATTGTGTGTAATCACTAATTTACATAGGTCTGGCTTAACGCCACCGACTGTTCGCCGCAGATCTGCCGTCGTCGGGAATTTGACAGACACTACGTTAACATCGTATCCGCACGATTTTCCATTCGCTTTGTTTGCCTTTTCGAACAATTGATTTCAAATTTTACCTTCATTTTGCTGATACAGCAAGCACTTTCATAAAATTATTTTTGCGTTTTTTCTTTTTAAATAAATAGTGGTTGTTATAATATCTATAGTATTATTAATATTAATACATTGCCAGTTTATGAAAGGTCTGTAACCATTGTGACGAAATGTACACGCAGAACGCGTTTGTAAGCCCGTGATGACATGAAGAAGCCTCGAAAATCAGTCTTGGCTTGAACGAAATCTCCATCTGCTATATAATTAATGATAAACGATTTCTTGAAGACTGTTACTTACATAAAATAAACCCTGCGCATCCCGCTAGTTTTAATTAAATAAACTTCCTTAATAATGACGAACAACTTTAACTACAAAGGCGTCGTAAATTTCTTAATTCTTCTTACTTCGTACTTTGAAATAATTATAAGAATAACTCAATTTAGTCCACGAAAGAACATGCAATTTCAAATACAATAATTAATAATAATATGTACGCATATAATTCACTCATGGCATACATCCAGGCCATTCTGACTAATCAGTAAATTTATTTTCAAAAAGGTGCAATAATTATTGGTGTTTTCTAAATTACCTTAACAGATAAGAAAATGAATTAAACATGTTCACAAATATATATAAACCTATGTACATACATATGTATCTACCTACATCCTTTTAAACCTATATAGTTTTCAGGTCCCAATATGAAAAATGTTTCTAAAGAAAAGTTCTTGAAAGTTACCAATTATGTAGAAGGGCTTTGTAAGTTCTTTTAGTCTATTTTTCGTTGCTAGTTGAAAAGGCCTATCCGTCTAATCTGGGCAAGTGAGTGGGCTGCCTTGTAAGAAAGCGGCGGCAGGGTCAGACGGTCACATCGTAATACGGTCACGAAAATAGCTGGTCAGCGTTGTTTAAACGAAAAAGAATTTAGTAAAACTTTATTGTTGCAAGATGGTCGATTTAAATGTGACTTGAAACATTTACTAATACTCTTACACAAATAACAACTTTTTCAAACACTTACAGAAAGTTGAAACTTTAAATATGAGTCTCCGTTATAGCTTTCAACTAAGTACTTTAATGCTTAAGCGTACTGCTGGTTTAATATTGTAGATATGGTATAACATGTGGACATAGTCTTATGTTTGCTGGATATGGAAACGAAAATAGCAGGCACTATATGTTCTCTATCCACAAATTCTAATGAAACAACGTGTTAGAGCGAGAGCCAGGTCCTTCTCATACACAAAAGAAACCCACGGTCAGCTGTGGGAAAGACAGAGTAGTCATGTTTTTCTTCTGTAAAATTTATCGATGATAGACGCCTAAAACTTCGAGGAAGTTCATAAGTTGCCAAGATGATAGTTTTTATCATCATTACCATCAATCTTTTATTTTACCGCTGTCGGACACAGTATCCTCTCAAAATATTACATATGTAGTTTGCCAGATTTGAAAATGAGGCCATATAGTGTACTTTTCATAGACTATTTAAAATTATCTTAACTACAAAACTACTGCAGGCGGTACAGAGTAACTTAGATAAGATACACACGTTTCTTGAAAAGCACAACTTTAGTAAGCTTCTGTAAAATCACAGTTATTGCATACTGTATTCATTAATGATAATAAAGTGTAAGCGTTTCGTATTTAAAACTTAAAATATACAGTACATACTGCGAACGGTAAAGTTTGTTAAGTAATTCAAAATATTTCCTTAGTTACATGCACAGTTTATTTCCTATATAGTTCCAATATATAAAGTATCTCCATATATAGAGTTTGATTACAGGATTACAGGCGTGAAGTTACGTTTTTTCATATATAGAGTTAGACAAGGACTGGCTTTAGTTTTAACGTACATTTTACCTCGTATGTTAATAATAAAGTTATCATATATGCTTATTCTATTATTTTTACATCAGCTCGCCATGTCCCATGCGCGGTAGGCAAGAAGCATCGGGTACCAAATATGACCTTACCCATACAGACCTGACGTGTTTCTCGTACATTCATCACTCTCTTCACGCATGTACGCCGGTTTTGGAGACTTCTGACTCCTCCCTACTATGATTATGCTCGTATTTCTGTACCTCAGTATTGTTAAATGTACGTCAATAGTACGACATTTCTAGAAACATCCATACGGCTATAATACGTGTGACTGTATAGATCTGTAGTGTTTACGAATACATCATGGTGTTCAGTCAGCTTCACCGTACAGGATAGTGCGTCGTATTATCTGGTACGTATCGAGTTACATCATGCAATCCTCGCTACGGTCGTTCTTGAACACGATATCGCGACTCCCGTTCGTTGTAGTTTCTGCTGTGCGCTGCATGTTCTCAAGATATTGTTTCATTGCTTACTATGTACCTATGACGTATATGTGGATATATCATGTCGCAATAATGGTGTATTTTTAATCTGTCGTTGCTATGATTCTGTTACACTTTCAGCCTGTCTTGAGCATTCGTGCATTTGATTCCAAATATGTTGTGGCATATGCTTATTTTATCAGTTATATACAAATGATAATAAATTGAACTTTATGTTTAATGAGAACGCTAACGTATTCGTTTCTAAATTTTAAGTTTCTGCACTCCCTTATATCAAATTTAACTTTGCCAAATTTTAAAATCTGTACGCGCTATTTTCTTAAACAAATTGTGCATAGATTTTTCTTCATGTATTAATATAAACGTTAAGATATAGTTTAAATGTTAGCGCGACATAATATATATAAGTATCCTCAAAGGTAGAAGTTTAAGTTTACTTCGTCCACCAAAAACAATTCAACGCAAGCCCCTTTGCAACAGCAGTGTTCCGTACACCACTTCAAACTTCGGTGCCTGGTCAAAAAACTAGCACGTAGATGCCAGGCCGGCAATTGCCTGCATTGAAAAAAGAAAACTTTTCATCCAGCCTGTATAAACACGACGGGCACATGAAAACTGGAGCGTAAAAAGCTTAAAAGTAGAAAAATTCATTTAGGTTTAGAAATTTACTTTTAGCAGATTTCAAAAGCTGGTTTAACTGAAACTTAGCTATCTATCGTGAATAACCGTTTTTAACTTGCCCAATTAATCTTGTAGGTTTTGTTTGTATAACGCAATTCTCATTTTTCATACAATAATTTCCTGAAATAATTGTTATAGGAGAATGCTTCACACTTACAGTCCTCAGCTGGGAATACAGAGAAATACAGAGAAGTTTCGAGAACCAGAACAACTATCGCAATACATCATTCAGATGTCTGTCCTGAACCTTCTGCGCGCAGGCCGGCGTGGTGTTCGATATATCAAATAATTCATCTTTAAACTTAAACACAAAATGCACGCTGTATTTTGTGTTTAAGTTTAAAGATGATTTATTTATCTCTGTTTTCCTCTAATTCTTACACAATAAATAAATATGGATAAATCTTTCGTCCGAGGTATTTACAGTTCTACGTCATAGGTTTCTTCAAGAAAGGCTCAAAAAGAGCTAGGTTTCATGCATTGCCGTCTTTTTGATTTTGCAAATGTTCATGGGCTTTGGTGATGAGGTGCATAAAAAAACATGTGAACTATGTAGATAAATCGCAGGGCTATTAATAACGATATGTTGTAGAGTTTCATACTATGATTTTGTTCGTGTTATTTGGAAAATTCTTACGAGTCACTCAACCGGTCCGAAGCGACGCTAGTTCGCGTAACGAATTCGCGATCAATACCTACGGCCGCGGTGTTTACTTAAAAATCTGTCGCGAAACACTGAACCTGTACTTTCAAGAGTTTGACGTCATTTCACTTCGAATTGACTTTGGCTACTCAGTTGAAAGGAACGATAAGAAAACAATGTATACAGTACTCGTAATATGACAAAAACAATGATTGAATTAAGTATACAATATAAAACAAGTATCATTGCCGAGTAACTCCGCGAATACTATTTACTGTGAACAGTCATTATTTATTTACGTTCCACAATAAGCCGTTAATGCGGTAAACATCGAGAGACGCGCCGTGATGTTGGAAATAGGTCGGAAAATTTTAAATAAGCGTGAAATTTTAGGTCCGGAATTCCATCATTTTCCACGGGAAGCCTCATATTCTCGTCCACGGTCGCCGTTAGATAACCTGCCTCACGTCCCATATTTCGTATATGTACCTAACAGAACGAATAAAAAATCTTGATTCAACCAAAACATGATACGTTTTTAACGTTTTGGAAGCTCTCTGTTGAGAACATGTCCGGCAGACCTGTTCAGTATAGTCGCAGGATTATTCATCTTTTAAGCTACATGTATCGTATATCACTGGTCGTACATAAAATGTCTAATAACAGGCGAAGCCGTCCTTGGCGACTTATTGCTGCGATGCAGTAGCGATACAGTCGCACGACGAACGCGATACAATCGCAATGCTGTCGTGCGTCATATACCTACCTGCGACTACGGAGCATGGGTTTTCATCACGACTCTCGCTCTATAGTACAGGTACAGATGGATTGCAGGATCGGCAAAGCTAAATGGTTACTGATTCATGTTTGTAACGTGTTGCAAATGCGATCTAATACCCAAATTAGAGATGCAGTAGCAGTTTCACGACACGCGCTATGTGTCGCTGCAAAATGTCACCGTGGACGACAACCTTACAAAATTCGCTTAAAACAAAAATTTCATATGAAATAATATTTCTCCAGTAATGTTTTTTATGTTTTAACAGTCAAAAGTATAATTCTTTCTCTGACGTACAGCAACTTAAATAAAAATGTTCGAATTTTAAATTTGTACACCGAACGTGAATGTGGACGATTTTTTTTAATATATTAAGATACCATATCTTCCGTGTTTCGTTTCATCTAAGATTTCACTCTTGTTCTTCCATATCTCTGTGAGGAGATTTTTTGTAAGTTTTTCTTTCAACGCAGTGAATAATGTAGTTCGCGCTGCTTTCCACGACTCGGCGTCTTCATAAAGAAAAGAATGAAAAATATTTATTTATCCACATTACTCAACCGCACAGATATTAAATTTTAAAGTTACAACAAATCCATTCTTTAAAGAGATTCTAAGATAACGTTGTTCAATATCTTCAGAGTATTTTGCGAAATACCTACCCACGTAACGTGATTAAGATTCATTCAATTTCCAACATCGAGGTTAATACAGTCACAACCATGTACATGATATAACAAGCAGATCTTGCCATGTTTAAATATTGTTTATACGAGTGTATAGCGTTGCAAAGATCCTATCGAGAAATATACCATTCCTAAGATGATTAATTACAGTTAAAGTTGTTTTTCACCGTGGAATTCCAAATTTCTCTCTTATCGAAAACCATCTAACATACAAAAATAAAGAATATTCAAAATTAAATATGCTTTATCTTTCACTCCCCTGCGATTTGCTTGCCGTGCCTGAACAGAAAAAAGCTAATTAGTATACCTTATTCACAATTATGTAAAAGAGAAAGCCATTACGTACCTACTGTGCACACAGGCGTTTTTAATAGAAATACTGTTGAGAAATACTATTTATGGCGTGCTATAACATCGCATCGTCGGACAGGTCGCACGACACCACGCAGTGATCCATAACACACAATAGATGAATGAACAATTACACTGTGGGAATAAAAAAAAACTCACGAGCGTGTTTTAAACGGAATCACTTATTTGAGCTCTCATTAAACTTTTAAACAGCCTGTAATGGTATTCCCCGCACAAGTTGTCTGGGCGCCATTACAGCGCTTTGTAAATACCGTTCACGCGCGAACTACGTAATACAATATTTACGTTTACACGACGTCAAAAAGCGTTTATTTTCAGCGCTTTCCCATTTTTTGTTTTACATTTTTTTGGTTATCACACGCGAACATTTTGTTCAAATTGTTCTAAATTCGCCGCGTCGTGTATTTGTTGCGAAGGGTGAATGAAAATGAGTGGGATTTAGTTGTTGCATGTAGTCATGTACTTTTAGTTACCAAAGCTTAGAATTATAATATGATAATAGAAGGTAATACATAGCAAGACGTGTCTGCAATAAATATTTTTAAGTTTGTTCTAAAATGCACCCGATGAGGCGCCTCTTCTAAAGATTACAATCTAAATTGCTTAATAATGTTTATAATATTATGAAAATAATATATTATTCCTACACGTTTTCTAAATTTTAATATACATAATATATAGATCCATATAAAAAGGTTAAAGCTATAGAAAGATAAGTGATTGATACGTACATAAATAAGAAGAGAAAGTTCTCGAATTTTCCAGAGCTTAGCCCGCAAGCTACGACACGGAATACATCGATCAATATTAGCTAGACCGAAGAGCTTCCCTGAGCCACTTAGAGAGTAAAAATAGCGCACTCACAATTAACTGGCGCTAAATATAGCGCCGTCAACTATTCCCGCTCAGTACCCGTTACTGAGCGGTTGAGCGTCATTTTAAGTTCACGGTCTTAGAGAGAATAGATTTTTGTTCTTATTTTATAATGGTGCGCTGTACAAGCGTCTAGCGGCGGTCACATAAACAGTTTGTGTGTGCAACGATTACTTGTATTATCTTATATGTGTGTAACTATTCTTTAAGTCGTAGTAACGTAGAGTTAAAGAGGTCTTTTAAAACAGAACATTTTGGCAACCTCTGTGATGTTGCAGATATATAGAGGGTAACAATTTACCATCAGATGGGCGGCCTGCGTTTTGGCCGTATCTTATAATATAAAAAAAAACTTTAATTGGATCGGACATTTTTTGATACTTGATAAAAACTGCTAGTACCTACCTAATAAAAAAAATCATACGTCACTACGATACCTCTCACAGTGTAAGGTCTAGAGTATTCACGATGGTTCCTGCAATTGGAAATTGTAGAAAACACTAATTATGAGAATAGTACTAATTAATCTGTCACGCTTGACGCGAGCGGGTCCGTGGCGGGTTCAGTTTGATCCCTGTTAGAAATCAACAACGGATATCCGAGAGCACGAAACCTCAAATTTAGATTGTTCCGAAATATTTAGCAGTACGTATTTGAATACGTATTTTAGTATTATAAATATCACGCGAATGTAGGTAATACCCGTTTGTCTAGTCAATGATTAGATTAATTTAAGAAACTGTATGTTACACGTGGAGTAAAAAGTATTATATTGAATTATTATCTGTCCATACTTCTTTTCATTTCGTATTATTTATAGTCGTAATTTCGTTTGGTTCCTTTAGATAGCGTACACGTGTATACGAGATTTTTTTTGATGATTGACAGTAAATTTGTACTGAAGGTTATAATAAAAATCATAGTGATTACGACGCATTTTTCCTAAACATACAGAATATCAAGTTAGTTACTACAAGCAACCGATATAAAAGCAAAATATGACTTCCATTTGTCACTAATTTAATAACAGAATACTTTCATGATTAGATATGGAAGGGTTACCATTCTCCAGAGATAAGTAGAAATGTATAGCGTGTCCGTGGTCACTGGTTTTACCTATTTTAGACGAGTAACTTTGTTTCATAATTGACCTGTTATATTAGTTTTCATATCTCTTGATTACCTTCTTATATCGTTTCGTATATTATGTTCACCTTATATGCGTATGTTACAGTCAAAAAGCGGCGATGCTAACTCTCTTTACCTAATTTAAGGCAATACATGTAATATCTTAAGGCAATATATTATCTTTAAAACCCAAACATCCATATAGTGAACACAAAAGAAATTTTTTTTAAAAAGACCACAGTATTCGATATACATAGAACCAATTACGAAACAATAACTCATAAGATAACGAGGCTATGTCGTTTGCGGATGAAAATTAAAACCGAAATGGGACAACGGAGCTTAAGAGAACAAGCGTTATTATTCCAAAATAAAAATTAAAAAAAATATTTATGAAAGTGGAGCATTGTAGGTGCGCAAATAAGCAACGAGTGCAGGTGAAATTCTGGCATACTTACTAACGAAATGCAAACAAAGCTATATGAAATGAAAACTGGCAATCAGGTCAACATTAACATATATGAAATTTCATCACGGAGTTTTCAAAAGACCAACGCCGTTTTTCGACATTTATATATATTTTTCGAACTACCGAAATATTCCGATTTTATATGACTTTGAATTTTGAATGTGTAGAGTTATTCGAAGTGGAATCTTTTGGTAACCGTGCTTCCATTTAATGTATGCCAAATAAAACTTGTATAATCCATTGATTGCCTGGTACCACAACGATCTTTCTAGCGTATTATATGTACCTATAAAAAAAATCTATTAATTTTCTCAATACCTATTTTCATACTAATTCAGTGCCTACAAACACCAGAACAGTGACGCAATAAAATTCATTAAACAAACTATTGAACCGATTTCGTGACTGGCCAACTTTGGCAATATCGGAACTAACGACAACTGGTGCATTCAGCTGTTGTCCCATCAAACTGGAGCAGGAACTTCAGTGGATAAAGCGGTCAAATCGGTCTACGGACATTATAGCTTAGATATATAGCAGATCTCTCCAACTATTATGTAATGGTCGGAATAAAATATACAATACATTCGGTAAGGTGAATAATTCTCCAATGTATGTTTGAAGCATGATTTTTGTAACTGTCAATAATCCTGAATATACGTTGCAAGTTATTTGAGATCATATAGAGCAAAGTGACTGATACCGATCTATCGTAGTTAAATGTGTTCCGAAAGCCCAAACTGTCCAATTGTGGGGCGGGAAATGAATGACAGTAAAACATAGAGTATTTAAATAACTATTCACCTTTCCAAATTATATTAAAAATAAAATTTGCAGGGATGTCTCCTCATGCAGGAAAGTCAGTACAAATGAAATAAAAATGAAACCTCAGATATATCTGTAATTATATGTATAGTATTGTGTATATTATGAAATGGTAATATTTAATGACGCCTATATGGACGATTAAATTTATATCATTATTAAAAGATTGATATAATATTAATAAAACGTTTATGATATATTGTACAAGTGTGCTTCGGATTGCATTGAATTTCTTATACGCTGAGAATTGCGTAAAAACAGGGTGTATTGAATGAGGTCATTGCCGAAATTGTTTCTGAGACTCCCTAGGGTAATGTATAATTCATGTCCAACGCCGTCTCACTGCCGTTACTATCTGAAAAGGGACTTAAATCGACCGTGAATCGACATTTATCTACCTCCCATTCGTAATGTTAGATTTTGATATAAATTATTCCAAATTGAAACATGAATTTTTGAATATTGAAACGGAATTGAATTTCGCAATCGTATCCAATTTGGACGCGTTCTGGATCTTAATTTTTAATTACCAGCTTCCGAATGGAACTAATTCTTTTTTTGTTTTTGTTATGTACCTGCATATATTTTTAATAAACATATTGTTTTTATATAAAAAAATCCAATATTCATTGTTTGATGTCCAGGTCATAGGATAATGTTGTCATGACACGGACTCCACTTCCGCGTTTCACGTTCAGTACACTTACCTGAGAAGGCCACCTCAAACAATATTAATAATGCCCAAACAACGCCCACTTACTTGTCGTTTGCTTTATATGGAACGAAAACACCTGATCTCTGGAGGGTCCGCTAAGCCAACTTGTCACACAAACAAAACTTACATTAGCATGAGGATTGTATGCGAACGTTTTATGTAAAGCGCCCTTTTAATATGTATTGACTTTTCTTTTTTAAACTACGCTATTACCATACAAATTTTATGCTATTAACATATAAATGTCATGTAGTGATCAAATGCATACTGTATCGTTAAAATTTGATAGAGTTAGAAAAAGTGCGGATGTTGTATTCTATTTCTTACTACGTACTAAATTCTTGTTAGTTAACAGAAAGTCAATAGGTAATTGAATATCACATAGCTAATTTGATGTCAATGTACATATGTAGGTACATATAAGTAAACACAGTATGAAAATATTAATAGGTAATATGTGAACGCGGAACTCACATCTTAGTAAGACACAACTGAGTCCACCAATACTGAAAGGTCGCGCTTGTAACACATGTTTTGTTCCAGATAACACATTCACGGTGGTTGTGGAGAAGGACGGGCGGGGACTGGGGATGTCGGTCTGCGGCGGCGGAGGCCTTGTTCGGATAAGAAGGCTGTACCCTCCGCAGCCGGCGTGGAGAACGGGCCGGCTGGCGCCCAGGGATCTGCTGCTCTCCGCAAACGGGGTGCCGTTGGCTGGATTGAGTACTTATGTAAGTACTGTATATAATAAAATTTTCGCACTTCGTTTTCAGTGCAACTAATAAATAAGGGGAGACCTATGTCCACCAGTGGACTCAGATAGTTAAATCCACTGCTGGACATACGCATCCAAAAGGTCGTCATTATCAACCTATGTTGACAATTCTGACAGTTCTGACAATTCTGACAGTGCTGTTCTTGATCAAATATGAAAGTCGTCGATTCCAGCTGTTATTAGCGACCAGTCATCAAGCCTTTTCCCCAAGGTTTTATGGGCGATTTAGAAGAGCACACAGGGTACGGATTACCTCTAACCTACATATTTCTCCAGCAGTACTAACTGGAATAATGTAGTCAGTCGCTATTATTTAGTAGTTCGCGATCAGTTACGCTATTCGACCTATTACCCGACTACCTACCTACTTTTATGAAATTAAAAAACCCAATCGTTCCCGACCCTGGAATCGAACTCAACACCTTTCGTTCAGCAGTTGCGATTGTTATCATTCGACCAACGAGACGGTGTAATAATATAATTAATGATAACAATATGACTAAAGCTGTTGAATGGCAGAAACAGATGCAGCGACTGTTTCTAAAGAGGGAACTTCAATGACAGATTTGTCCACAATACGACCGAAAAATTCAATTTCTTTTGAAATGTTTGTTAGAATTAACGACGTCACAGTTGGATAAAATTCAACCAATGAAGGTGAAGAAAATAACACATTAAATGTATTTTTATCATTCGTTCTTGTTCGGGCTAAAAATGAGATGTCTTTGAAACGAAACAAAATATAACAATAGCCGAAACGAAACAAATCTCAGTGGTAATTTTGGAAGAGTGATAAACATTTCAAGTTAAATGTGACCTCATTATTATAGAACCGCCTCAGTTACTGGCGAGATAATCGCAATCCCTATTCGCGACACTAAAAAATAAATAAAAAATATATAAAATCCGTCTAAAATATGAAGAGAGAACACAAATGTGAGCGCGTTTAAAAATTGTAAAATGTAGTTGAAACACTCCCTACATACTAAGAACTGAGTAGGTAATAAGCGTAAAAACTTTTATGAAATCGCCAACACTGTTCGCCGCGAGTCCGCAAAACGTAATAAACTGCGAAATGTCCCCGCCAAGCTATATAATGTTGTTCCGGTCGTACACTTGCTCGGTGTTGCCACTTCAGGCGTTTCCTGCAAACAACTCGTCATTATTTATTTTGTTTAATCGTGTAACATTTATTTACGTTTGTATCCTGATTTAATATTGTATAAATAACTGCACGCTATTGGTTCTAATGGGAAAGGTTTAATGTTTAATGCTCGTACAGTTAATTTGTTGTAAAGTAGTTAATATTAAATTTATTACATATATGTAAGTAATTATAAATGACACACAAATGGTTAATGCAATTAAAAGGAAAATATTTGTACAAATCATTTTATTATTCGTTTTAGTGTTAAGTAGAAGGACCGCTAAACAATAATATTTGGAATTTTTGTCTGCCCACCTGATTGTCTGTTTACAACACTCACAAAAACTTATGGACTCATTACTTCTTTAATTGTAATGATAGCTTATTCTTTGGGTTAAAATATTACGCCGTGAAAATCTCTCATTCCTACGGGAGAATCAGGATAGCAGCAAACAACAATAACACATAAAGACGTTCAAATGCTAAACAGAAGGATGGAATACATTATGTCCTACATTTCTGTTATTCTGTATTTCTTGTCATGATTTTGCCGATAAACTAATTTCATTTTGTCGTGCGACAACATTAACACTTGAATGTTCTCCAGCGAGTTGCGCAAGATGTCGTCGTATATCTACGTTGTCGCCAATAAAGTTTGGCGGGAAACTTTGTAATGGCGATGTATACAGAATGTTTTACCGTAAACACGTGGCGGCAACTATTGAACCAAGTAATGAGATACATGTTGTATGTATATTGAACTGAAATAGGACGTGTTTTAATTGAATTACCGTCTTATCCGACTGTTGAATGTATCTCTGCTCTGGAACGCTGTAATGAGCATATACATTGCCATTTGGCAACAGAAATACGGTTTAGAACTTAAAATAGATCCTACTACCATTTTCATTTTTTATAGCCGCATCTAGCTTAAGATCACGACGGAACTTTAATAAAAGCGGCTCCATACTAGATATGAATTATCGTTAACAATAAAACACTCGGCTACAAGATCAGAAAATCATTGTTTGATAAAATATATCTCACTTGGGAATGTTCGATTTTAGTTAGGGTTGTCAAATTATAAAATGTTTAAAGTACATTACTAAAATAAAATGAGAGAAATTGACTACTGTTTAAGTATTATATTTATGTATTATCAGGTAATTATTTTAGGATTAATGCTGGAAAAGTATAAAAATATATACATTTCATTATTTTAATGTTTCGTGGGTAAATGTAAACACAATTATGTATCTGCTCATGTATGTTAACGGGACAGTCCCGACTAGAATATAAACCTATCCGACCTGCTTTGTCATGAGCTCCTGCCAATTGTACCAAAACCGCGGCGGTATTCGACAATC
>DWDT01000648.1:0-19522 GCA_018245595.1 Microceris scylla
ACTCAACTGTGGCTTGACATCAATGTGCTGAACATTCGGGAGTGTAAACTTTATACAGTTTGTCTTTTTATTGTTCATTAATAAGTTATTTACATTAAAACAGTGGAACACTTTGGAGAGAGCATTGTTCACGTTGTCAAAATTCATTTTATGTCGTGGAATTTTAAATATTAGTAATGTGTCATCCGCAAACAATACAATTTCATGATTGTTTGATCACATCCACAATATAACAGTGTTATTGAATATTGTTCAGGCCTGTTGGTCAACAATGATTTATGTAGAAAGAGTTGAAGTCAATTGAAAAATTATATATAATTATTGATCTTCTATTTCCTGACATTTTTGCGTGTAATGTATACTTTCAATACATAACTTTGTGATCATTGGTAAATCTTCTTGTTTTTGTTTCTCAGTGGCAGAGAAGCCAGTCTATTCGTGCGAATTGTGCCCAGCCAAATGTGGCCGTAAAACGGACTTGCGCATTCACGTTCAGAAACTACACACTTCTGAGAAACCTCTGAAATGTAAAAGATGCGGGAAGACATTCCCCGATCGATATTCTTGCAAAGTGCACAATAAGGTAATTGGTCTTCATTGCATTTAATAATTTTAACTTATTATGTTAGGAGATACATTTATAATTGTTTATTATTTGCAGAGCCACGAAGGCGAGAAATGCTTCAAATGCGAGCTATGCCCCTATGCGTCCACAACTTATCGACATCTTAAATCACATATGCTGAAGCATACAGATGAGAAACCATTCGCTTGCGATCAATGCGACCAATCTTTCAGGTTTGATTGACAATCATCATTTTAACATTTCTTAAGTCTTGTTTTAAATATAATGAATGATCTGAATTATTTTAACTATATTTGTACATTGAAAAATTTCTTTAGTAGCGTAGGTATATAATAATTAATATTTATTGTACTATTTGCAATTTCTATAATGTACTTTTTTTATACATAGGCAAAAACAATTGCTGCGTCGTCATCAGAATCTTTATCACAATCCGGATTATGTGCCCAAACCACCCAAGGAGAAGACACATTCGTGCCATGAATGTAAACGTAATTTTGCGCACAAGGGCAATCTTATTCGACATCTTGCCGTTCACGATCCGGAGTCTGGCCACCACGAGCGAGCGCTTGCTCTTAAACTTGGCAGGCAGAAAAAGATCACAACAGAGACCCAACCCAGGGTATGACTTTCAATCTATAAGTGTAAATAATAAAGCGTTATTGTCCTTTTTAAATGAACAGATACTCTAAATACATATTTATAAAAATTATAGTTTTTATAACAGCATTGTATTGTCCAGAATTAGAATTTAGTGGCTTCACCTGTGTAAGATCAAGTAGCATGATATTTGCATCATTAACTGGCTACCCTGTTTGTCTCTTTAATTTTTCATGATTTTAAATAATATTTTTATGAAGGATCATAACAGCAATATTCATCTGCCATTTCAAAACATCTCTTTCCCATTTCTCATCCCCAACCCATTTTAAGGAAGGGATTTGTGAAAATTAGACTCTTAAAGGTTCAAAGTTTTAGAAAAAACAAGAGTAAAGTAAGAGTTGAAGCTTTGTATAGAGAAAGAATTGTTTGTACACATTCAATAATACTCTTAACTCATATATACATATATTCACATTTTCTGATTTGTTGCATGATTAAATAGATCATCTAAAAACCTTGATTTTCCTCGTAATTATTTCCTGCTTAAAAATTAATCTTTATGTACATAGATGTAGTCTAACAGAAGCGAAGCGAAGCTTAGGTCACTAGTATGGTAATAAATGTGAAAGTGTTTTTGAAATAAATCATTCAGGTAACTCATCCAGCAAATACAAAACCTATTTTGTAAACTGTTCCATTTGTATTTCATCATTATCATGTAAGAGTTTGAAAAATGCAAAAATTAGTTCACAAATAAGTAGGACTGATGATTTTACCATTTTTCCATTGCAATTTTTATTTGCTCACTATATGGTGCGTTTAATACATATTGCACTGTGCAAATTATAGCCATGCTTCAAATGACTTATGAGATTTTTGCTTTTGCTACAATATTCAATAATGATTTAATATTGACGATATTTCATAATGCTTTTAGTAATGCGAATTGAACTTATGCCATGCTTTAAAAGTATGAGTGGTCATGCCCATGGTTGTTTACGTAAATCGCAAATATTTATGTTGTCTGTGGATTAAGGTATACTATGAAAAACTGGAAAGCTCCTGCTTAGCGTTTTAAAGTGGAAAATGAGTCTAAAGTTATTGAATGTACTTACAAATGTACACAACATATAAGAAACATAATTATGCATTTCATAAGCTGATAAATACATAGATGTTGATTCTTAAACACAAACTTACATCATATCAGATATGGACAATCAAAAGTGTGAATTATATAGTGTCTTTTTATAACAAATATAAAAAGACATTGCTTGCAAATTGTTTGATGTGCTTGCACCTATGTTTTCTATTGTTTTGAAGTGCTGTTAGGAAAATAATTGCTGGCAGTAAGTAGTTACGTGAAATACTTTACTATGAACAGGTTAATCAATCTGTTTCGATATAAAAATGTTTAGATTATGACATGGGCTGCTCAACTGAGAAATTACAGATAATTGATAATTAACTGATTAATTAATTAATTTATTAATTGCTGGCAGTAAGTAGTTACATGAAATACTTTACTATGAACAGGTTAATCAATCTGTTTCAATATTAAAATGTTTAGATTATGATATGGGCTGCTCAACTGAGAAATTACCGATAATTGATAATTAACTGATAATTTTACTGAGAAACTACCTCAATGAAAAATATCTGTTTCCTTACTTCGCTTAGCATTTGCAAATTACTTCACTTGTTTATATGTTAAACACATCTAAAGTATGTTACATAAGCGAATTTTATGACAATTGAAATAATGATGGCTACTGCTGAAAATTGGGAAAACAATGAAATTATTTCAATAATGATATATGAATGTCTAATTAAAAAATATTTTTGTTTGTTGTTAAATTTCTGGATATCGTATTACCAACATGATCCATCAACTCTTCCTAAACATATTGTTCTGCTGAATACTTTGTTAAAAGTGATGTGTATATAATATGCTATCTTTAAAATTGTGTGCTTTTGTTTTCATGAGCTGAAGCGGCTTTCGAATACATGATGAAAATTTCTATTTTTTATCATAATTGAGCCTAATTGCAATAATAGATTGTTATAAATATAATATATGCATAATGCGCCAACTATTAATAATCACGAGTTGATAATAAAATGATTGCAAGTAACAAAGATTTTTCTAAACATTATATGTTGTGTCACTTGTCAGTACTGTCAATGAGTGAAACAACCTGAATGGGCAATAGTAATGTCCTAATGTAAACTGGTTTGTTGCTATTTTGTTAAAAATGGATAGGATAGTTCTGTTTTCACAGAATATTCATTAAAAAAGCATACCCCTACATACCCTACATACATACTTGTTATTGTTTGGCTTTAATTATAGCAATGCTTTGAATATTCCATTTTCAAAATTCCACTATCCTTAATATTGAATTGACTAATTTTAAGATGTATTATCTTGATGTATGTATGAGGTAATAAAAGATAAGAAATTGTTAAAGGTAATGTAAAGTCAAACAAAACAAAATTTTGTTCAGCAGATGTCAACCATGGAAGAGGATTCAGATGACGAAGAAGATGGAGATTTAAAACTTGACGAACAAACAGAGAATGGTCTGAAAGGCGCCGAGGTGGTGACCGTAGGCGAAGGTGACGACCAGCAGTACGTAGTGCTAGAGGTCATTCAGTTGGAGGATGGCACTGAGCAACAGATTACTGTAGTTGCACCGGAATACCCTGCAGAGGAGGAGGAAGTGGTTGAAGAGGCGGAGGAAGAGGAAGTAGAGGAGGATGTAGAAGAAGAGATGGAGGAGGAAGAGGATGAAGAGGAAAATGAAGTTGAGGATGAGGATGAAGATAATGGTATTTAATTTCAGTATTTAAATCAAATAATTCTTAGCCTGTTGAGTAATACCCAATAATAACAAAAATATTTTATGCAACATTTCTCTTTTAAATTCAAATATTACTTGCATGATAAAGGAAAGCATTGTGATAACACCAGCATATCTTAGAGGGTTTCATAATGTTTTCTGTAGTTTGTGAAAGCTGCCAACCCACACTAACTCATACTCGTACTCGCTTTGGCAGTACACAAGGAAAAGTCCTGTGTTTCCAAGTGGAGTGGTCAAATGCTTAATAATGAGGACTATTTATATTGTTTTAGGAGTTAATCAAGAAACGTTTGAGATATTCACCAACAAGGATCCTCTGATGCTGAACAAGGAGCTCATCAGGCGAACTCGGGCTGGGAGATGTATAAAGCTGGAGAAAGATGTTGATACATGCTTTGGGTTTGATGTTAGTTGATGTTCAATTTTTGTGTTTATTGTTACACACATATTTGTATTCTATTGTAGCTTAATATCATTGTTATTAAAATCAAATATCAAGAGGACCCTACTTCAGACACAAAAAGATAGTTTACAGTATTCTGTGTTATATCTATTGTCTAAAGTACCTGACAAGAACATTTTTGAACATGAGGTTAAGGTAGCCTAAGGTTTCGAGGTTAATATGGTGTAATTAAGAAATTGATTAATCATACATCACCGTCAGCCTCTAGATGTTCACTATTGAACATAGGCCTCCCGCAATCGGCGCCACTCCTTCCGGTTCTGAGCTTTACGACAGACCATCTGGTACGAGGGCGACTTACGCTCCTTTTACCGAGACTTGGTCACCACTCGATGACCTTTCTTCCCCAAAGATTGTCGGCCACTCGAGCGATGTCGCTGGCCAATTGTCACTTCAACTTGGAGATTTCATTCCATTGTCATTTCAATTTGGAGAGCTATGTCGGTGACCTTGGTTCGTCTACTAATTTCACCGTTTCGGATTTTGTCACGTGGAGAAACTCCGAGCATAGCTCTCTCAATAGCTCGTTGAGCGACTTTGAGCTTGAGTCATACATACAATACAATATTTGTTTACGTACAACAGTTGCATCTAACAGTCCCTATCGACAGCCGTCAACGAGATTGTCGCACGACAACACCTGACTATTGGAACTGTGCAAAAAATGAGTAGCTTCGATCGGCCATGATATGTAGTATATAAGAAAATATTTTACTTGCACACACCATACAAAATATTTTGACACAAATGTTTTTACATAATTTCAAATATGGAACTATATATGGATATTTGTTCTTGTAGGAAGAAGACGATCCTGAGGAGGAGGAAGAAGCCACGTACAATGAAAAGGTCGTATTACGTCTAGTGTAGATAGCATTTTAATGCATGAAGATATTTTTGTGTTATAGTGCATATAAAAATAAGGGATTACATTGAGTCATCGCCGTTATGTTCAGTTGATATATAGACAATAGTGTGAAACGTTTTTTAAATATTCTGTTTGCACGCTTATATTCCATTTGTAAGTTATTGCTCTATTACTGTTATCAAATGTATGAAAAGCTGTTTTATTTAGCTACCATGCAGTAAAGCCTATTATGTGTTGCTTTTTTTGTACCTTAATTTATTTTTATGCCTGATACAATTATGTAGTTCAGTTTATAACTTAAGCTGAGTTCTTTTTTTTATATATTGTATGACGAAGTAGCTATATATACATAGAGTAAATAGACAACGTTCATTTAATACTTACTTTATTGTAACAAAACCAAATTTTGGTCAAATCTACTTGATAGTAGCCTGAAGAATGAAATAACATGAGACAGATAATTATATACAAAAAATGATCATAGTTTTCGGTTAAAGAAAATCAATTATAATAATATTTTTAGGGAAAATCATTGGAAGAAAAACCTTAGGTAAATTTTTTTCTGAACATATCCCAAATTAGAGTTAGGTACCTGCTATTTATATTAAACACAAGTTTGACCAACTGAGAAATTTCAATTAAATACCAATTGATCTAACCGCTACATCAATTATTGTTTGCAAATAATCAGAATCAAATGCTATGTGGAACTGACTAAATCTGCGATAAAAAAACTACCACTCAGAACATATTTATATTAAAGAATTTCATTTCAACATATCATACACTAGTTATATTATACGCATACATACATATGTTATAAAACTTACTTTCAGATCATTTAAACAGGGGTTGTTAAGGTTTTTTGGCACACAGTTACGAGTATGTTAGGGTTCCCACGTTTTTGTGATATAAATAGTAAATACCAATTTAAGTGCAGTATTTGGATCATACATTTGCCTCGGGGACGTCGTGAAAAAATCAAATTTTATTCAATATGTACTATAGGTACTGTAATAACCTTTTATTCAAGTGATAACTGCTTCATATTTGTTAAGTTTCAAAATCGTTCAGGGTCTTCTGCCCAATTTGATTTTAGTGTTTATAAATATTGCACTTAAAATCTATTTCTGTCTATTGTCGCAGAATAATTGCAATTTTTTTCGAGGTTATACTTCTTTAAGTGCTTTGAAATAAAATTTCGGTTTGCAGGCGGAGTTTCGCGTTAAACAAATGTTTTTAGATTAAGTATCACAATAAAGTCGTTATTCGTTTATAAAAACACGAGTCTCACTTGAAGTAACAGTTCGATCTTTTTTAACCTCCTGCTGTGACATCGACATTATATTTATATTCCTTATTTACAGTAGTAGGTCAATTGAAGACATGGGTTGATAAAGGTAATTTGTTATTAATTTGTGAATTTCACAGCATAATACATTCATACATACATTCTTTTTAATTTTTTAGTCGTATATCACTTTGAAGCCATTTTGAAAGGAGGAGATACATGGAAGGATAATAACATCTTCATTTATGTAATAATAATCACCTGCATCATTTCATGTCCTTAGTCTATTCCATACCGTTTGTTACTCGCGACACATATTGTGTAATATTCACCGTTAAATCGTTAGAAAAAGATCAATTAAACGTGTATCCTAAATAGTTGATAAAAAATGAGGGTAGCGACTGTTCAGAAGTTTTCAACACTATAAAGTCAATTGAAACAACAGTAGTTTAGCTATGTTGTTTGTTTGAGGAGTGCTTATATTTGTTTACATATTTCTCGCTTGTATAGTTGTTTTCGTCTGAGACATGTTTCATAAACTTTCATCGCCAAAGAAGTATAACTTCGTGAGCAAAAGTACACACGTTTTATTATGAATGTCATTCTTTTCATTTAAGTTTGTCTGTTTATACGGTAATATTGCAAATATTAAAGAATCTGTACATGCATATTATTTAAGTTGTATTTGAAATTGTTGTATAGTAACTTAGTTTAATTGTACATTATTGATAAAAATTTCCATGGAGGCGAATTTTCATTATGCAAATTCTTGTACAGACGTCGGCGCTATGTTTTGTTTGCTAGTTGACGGTTGCAAAACATTTTCATTTGGTGCTTGCTTGCATTCGACGACGCTGTAGCATTGTTTTGGCCCTCTGAGTATTGCGTTCTATTTTAAAATTTGGTTAAGTGGTTTCGACCGCTACTACTGATCGAGAGGTTCTGGGTTTGATTCCCGGGTTGGGTACTTACAGATTTCTAATTTAACTCAATGACAAAAATATGAAGAAGAATCAATTTGTACTTGTTATATAAAATTTACCTCTGGATATAATTATGAAGTTTCGGTCAATTAGTCTGCACGCGGAAAGCTACCTTGCATTTGAATTTTTTCACTTTCCTATTAGTCCCAAAACTTACATACACAGATAAACAATTTGCTTTGTTCATTAACACCGACATATTTAAGAATATTGGATAGTAGTGATTAATATCATTTGGTTATTGAGTTTATTTTGCAATTTTATTTTATATGAGCACTCACACACACACACACACAAATGTTTAGAATATAGAAGTGTAGCTTGCATGTTAATGTTAGAAAAGCAATTTGCATCGAGCAATTTGCTTAAACACAAGCTACTTGCATAATGGGAACAAGTCTCAAATGTTCGTCGTCACTTAAAAGAAACTTAATAAACTGATTCCTGGAATGTACTTATGTTTTTTTTTTATTTAAGTTGACATTTTATTTCTTTTCTTGCTTTCAGTGCTTCAATTTTTCATTTATATTTATTTATGCGTATAACCTACATGTATATTACTTATATTGTGACTGTGTTCATTTTTATACAAATTATTGTAACGATTCAAAGTGCAGATTAGACTATTTTTTTTTTCAATATTAATTGTGAAGTGTGTATGAAAAAAATTGCACAATGATTGGATTAAAAACTCTTTATTTTTTTAAGCTGATTTATATACGTTTACAGAGAAGATTGATAAAATTTCACAGGCATCGCCTATTCATTGATAATATAGGCAAGTATTTCGTTAAATAATTTATGGCACATTGCGTACAACATGGAAATTTGAGTTTTTGTTTTCATTTTTGGTACTGATTTAACATTCCATGATTATAAAAATCAAACTTTTATGTAAATGCCTATATAAAATTTGCGGGATGGTTCCATCAAACAAATTCGATTTACCGTCAATATATAAAAATATCTTACAGTTAACGATGTCTCCAGTGCAAGATATTAGATTTAACGAAGGTATTATGTGGATCAGTCTTTACGTGCACGAGATGCTTATAGATTTTTTTTGGGTTGCTGTATAGTTCTTTCCAGCTTTAGTATTTAATTTGCAATGATTGTCCATTGATTCTTTAATATTTTATTTTCATTTATCTTTTGTTAAGTTTGGAAACAAAAAGCTTAAAATATTTTGTATTCATTTGATCTTACAGTTATATTGATATTAGTGTAACAACGTCATATACGTAATATTCATTAAAATATTGCATCAATTATTATTTAAAACTATTACTCGTAAACTAACTGTAACTTAGCCAATATTTCACAGATGGATATTGAAGGAAAGTTTTTGGAAGAAATCGCAGCGGTACGTATTTCGTTATAAAAGTACAGAAACAAAAATATCTACATAATAATGTAATGTTGTAACATTTCTAAAAAATTCATTTCATTTCGCAGAAGGCACGGGCTGCCGATGAATTTCCCATCACATATGAGAACAAGGTATAATATATTTAAAGTACATTTTCCAATGCACATTGTTTTAATTTTTCCCACTCGTCTTGTGTACTTTAAAGTGTGGCACTAAATGAATATTAGATATTTTTAAACTTTTGAGTGTATACAGATATATAAAAAAATATAGATGTGATTAAGAAATATTTCTTTCCGCTATACTAATTGTAATAAGTTTATCGTTGTGATATTTTTATACAGTAATATATAACTATTAAGAAAAATTACAAGTCATTACTAACGACAAATATTTTATTTCAGAACAATGTGCAGATTACACCCGCCACCTACGAGAAGGTAAATTTTAATAGTTTTTTAATCAGTTGTTTATACTTTTCCTTCCAAATATAGGCTTTTATGGGTTTGTGTTAAAAAGCTTGTTATAGTAATTACAAAATTTGATATAAAAATGATAAAAGTAATATGTCATTTTTATTTCTGATATTTAAAGACCCCGTGCGTTGTTCGTTTTTAAAATGTATCTAAATATTACTACAAAGAAAATAATGAGTTATTTTGAACATTTCGCTTATAAATGTTTAGACGTCTCTACGCAGCTCCATACCGTTAGTCAGTCGCGCTCAATTAAGTCATTTTTGGTTACCCCGTACCGCGTCCCCCGCCGACCAAGGGAACGTCACGTACGAATTTTACCAAATATTATTACAAAAAAACGTTATATAAATTATACTTGTTTGGGGTATCTTTATTAGATATATGGCTTTATCCGTACTTTTTAATTAAAACATGAACGTCAAGATTAAATAATCTTTATTATTTCAGAATCAAGGAATCATTGATACCTTACCTGTCATATATGAGGACAAGGTAAAATGTTTTTCACTTTTTAAAATATATGACGTATTTTTTTAGTTTTGGATGTACTTTTATGCGGATGGGGCCAGAGTGGGCCAAGAATTTGGATGAAACAAAAATGTTCTGTACAAATTTTACATACGTGCGTTCATTCTAATATGCCATATAAGAGGCTGGGGTTGTCAGTCATGGTCTAAATATTTGATATAAGGATTCAAGGAGTCAATTACGATGCGTGTATTGGTTGTACTCAATAAGTATGTTTTTTCAGATCAGAGAAAATGAAATGGCTGCTGAGAAATTATTCGAACCTTCCCTTGAGGCGGCATTAGCGGATCTGCCAAGTGACAGTCTTCTGACTTTAGTTACGATCATAGCAGTAAATAATTTAATATTTTTCTGTAATCCCATTATTATATTAAATATAGACTATTATGTTCAAGGACATCTCTGTGGCCCTCATCCAGTAAATGAGTAAATATGAATAGAGACTGAAGTAAATTATATTCTCTTCGTGATTTATACCGCGATAATGATTTCTTAAATTGTCTATGGTAAAGCTAATATGTTGATGGTTATGTTCTGGAAATCATTCATTAATTTTACAAGATATATGTAATATAACTGATTGAACCTAAGCAATACATGAAACAAACAGATCTTACAAACTAAAATAGACTTATTAACTTTTTTGAAAACCTTTTACAAATCGAGCCAAATCAAGCCCTTGTTGTGACTTTAAAATTTAAACCTATGTATGTATTTCTATGTAGACATTTATAATTACAACTTCTGTCATTATTTTCAGGAGGAAGACGCTGTAACTCTGCCTATCACCTACGGCGCTGAGGTACTGTTTCAATTATCACCTGACTATTGATATACAATCACGGCTTACTTTATGATAGAATTTTCTATGCTAAACTTTCTATCTGAACTGCTAAAGCAAATACATTTTTGTAATATATGCCAATCGTAACTTAATAACGGGAAATGTAATTTTAATCAAGACCTATAAACATAGTGGCAATTCCTTAAGAGACAGTTTATTAATTATTAAAAATATGCCCTGAACGTTTTTTAGGCTTAACAATTATCTACCTAAACTGATGAATGTAGCGTTCATAGTTTTTGTTTTGTCTATTATTTTTCTGACCAAACCTAAACATTCTCATAGGACTAATTTTCTGTCAAATATTAAAACTTATATTTTACCTGTTTAGTATTTCAATGAAAAACTTGTTTGTATTTTAGGATACTGATATACCAGAGATCCCGGAGGAAGGCGAAAACATTACTTACATTGAACAGGTAATATATTTTACCAAAACGTAGTAGTTATTTCGTAGAGAACTGAGCTGCGCGTCATATAATTTATTATATTATTTTACTGCCTCGTTGGTCGTGTTGGTTGCAAGTGCGACTATCGATCGGGAGGTCCCGGGCTCGATTCCCGGGCCGAAAACTAAAAAAAATTCTAATTCAGATTTTCTAGTAGTGGTTCGGAGTCTGGATAATTATGTGCCCGTTGCATAGCAATAGGCTCACCGTCTATTCCATAATGAGACGTAAACGTAACCGGTGAAACGTGGGAGTGTTCTGCGTTCCTCTGCCTACCTCTTCGGGGATTATAGGCGTTAAATTACGTTTTACGTATATTATTTTATATTTTCCATGGCACCTAAAGAATTACTATTAATTTTTAAATATTAGCGTTCTCTTTTGCCTGCCTCACTGCCCGAATAGTGGCTTGCGCGATTTGCGCGTCGGGGAATGTTAGGTATTCTAAGTTGAGATAATTAGTAGTAGTAGGCCGGGGTCTGCCTTTGTACCCGTTGTATGGCTATAAGGTTACTTCCTATGTATTACATGGGCCGTTTACATATCAGGTGAAAGAAACGTGAAGTGTTACAGTCCTTTGTCTACCTGCCCGTGAATACAGGTGTGATATTATATGTTTTCGTTTTCAGAATCCGGATGGGTCCATTAACGACGAAGACGTCTACGGGGATAAGATAGTTCTGCAACTCGTTTAAACAAATGAATCGGGGGAAAACGACAGACCTTATTTACTATACCTTAATGCGTAATAGATCCATGTTTTATTTACCATACAATTGATTTACAAAGTTACATTTACTTTGCTTAACTTTTTACTTAACAAATGGTTTACCACTGTAGTGGTTAACAACTATGGTGGCAACGGGTACACACCCTAGTGGTTAACCAATGGTTAATAATTAATTAACGTTCCTAGTGGCTAACCAATTGTCTGCGTTATCTGTTTATTAAGCACAAGTCTGCTAAATTATGTATTTAGGTTTATTTATTTTATTAGGGTTATGTATTAAGGTTTATGTATTTAGTTTTTATTCTATTAGGGTTGTCACACACGGCGTTCTGATATTATAACAAGACATATCGCCAGTGAAGTTTACAGGAGAGTTAAGTATCAGTGTCAAAATATATTTTACATACGCGGTGTGAGTTTTAAGAAAAGTACGCCGTTATTTCCAAGCTACCTGCCGATTCATTGAATGAATGTGTTTGGTCGTTCTACGTCAAATGTCATCAAAAAGTTTAAATTTGACAAAAAATCATACACAATATTAAAACTTCACTGACGATAATACGTTATATTAACATATATATATATTTCCTAACAACCATACACGAAACTTTAATATATAGCAAGACATATGTGAACAGATAAACATCACGGTATAGCAAGACTTGTGCGATCATAGTGGTCGCATAACTATTTTATTATCTATATATTATTGAAATCGTCTGTGGTAGTTAACTGCAATATATACTATGACACATTATATTATGACTCCGTCTGTGACGACCTTTAGTCGTATCATTAGCTATATAGACATTTGAAGGTAAGTTTTAATATTAATAACGCACTAAAGCTGTGTGCTTTCAATAATAATCTGGATTTCAGGTCACTGTCATTTGAAATAGTCATGTAATTTGTTCTGCTAAGGTTCCATTGTAACTGCGGTCGATTTTCATTATTTATCATTAATATTAATGTAGTATTGTCGTATAGTAATTAATTTAGGTACGTGTTACGAATTTGTATAGGTAGCTTAAGTTTAGAACGTACGGTCAAATGTATTGGTACGGTCGCATCGAGAGGGCGGGGGTGTCATAATACATAACCTTCACAATCATAGAATAAGAACTGATGTGAATGCATCGCGATATCAGTTGCCAGTGAAACTGGATGCAGCTACTCGGTTTACTGTAAAAAATATAACAATGGGCTGATAGCATTCAGAAGAATCATTTCGATTGGGCTAGTAGTGTATGTGTACGTTAATTTTAATGTAAATGTACGGTTACTGCAATTTTACTTCTTAACAGTGATTGTGTAGTTCGATGTAACAGTACAAGTAATTATTAAACAGGAATTTGAAAATGTGAGTTCGGGTGTGAATTGTGTTATTGAATATTATTGTCACCGCGTGTGAACAACAACTGTCCTGAGATGAAAGTGCCATGGGCTTAGTATTTGTAATAAAAGAGTTACAAAGGTCGTCAATAGGCTAAAGGCGCGGTGGAGCGGGCGCACTGTTAATGGATCTAATACGTTGTAACAATGCCGACCTCTAGATAAAAAAATATTTTTCCTGACATTTAGCTACGTATGTTATCCACTGATATTATTCGTATCCTCACGATCTTGGGAAAAAATATTCGGGAATAGGGTTACATATACGATATATATAATCTAGTCACAAAAAATGAGGGTTATAAAATTCTAAATTTTAGGGTGATTTTCAATGAGGAAAATGAGGAAAATGATCGTATAACAAAAAAAAGCAGAATGTGGCTCCAAGTGTCTAGTTTTCAGATATGACCACGAACATTTTTTATCATAGATAGAATAGATTCAATCATGATAAAAAAATTTCATGATCATGTCTGAAAACTTGGAGGTACAATTTGCTTTTTTTTGTTATACGATCATTTTCATCGAAGTTACAGCTCATTGAAAATCAGGTTGAAATTTAGATTTTTTTTATATCCCTTAATTTTTGTAACTAGTGTAGCTCAAACAACTTTCTGTTTACTATTGTTGCAATACGATAACAATGATGCAACTACATGTTTTTTGTAGGTATAAGAATACTTTTAATCTAGGTGTTGTATTTAGACAGGATACGTGTAATGCACGATAGATGTTAGGTACATGTAGAATCGTTCACCAAATCGATAGTATTATTAATTCGAGTAGTACTGGATATAATGAATAATTATAATCGGTAATTAATAATGTAAGTATAATAGTATTGTCATCCATCATATAAAAGTAGCAAGTAGAATATCCAATATTTATTTGTAGCAAATGTCAGCACTACAACGGCACAGCAACGCCATCTTTGTAACTCAAAATATTTTAAACGTCTATCAATTTTATACACGTACTCATATGGATGACTAGATCGATAAATGACCATGTAATTTATATATCTTATATATGTATAGAAATATATACATATATATGTATATATGATTACTTATTGGAATGTTAATTAGAGTTAGTAAATAAAGATATCCTCCAACGAATTTGAAAAAAATATATAAAATAATTTTATATTTTTAAGTAACCATTAAAATATTCATTCTACATCAAATTTCACAATGTCAATTGTGCCGTTTTCTTACTTTATCTTCAAGGTGGTATACTATGAATAGTAATCCTGAATTTTTGATGCTTTATTTAATAGTTATTTTCGCAAGTCATATATGTGTTAATTTGTTTATAATTTTTAATTAATAGGGACCAAGTCCATGTTTAAAATATTTTACTTTTTTAATGTTACATCGATAATTTTGGACACTTTGTAATAAATTAATTTGACAAAGTTTCGCTTGATTTAGTGCTGTTTAATTGCGCGCCTTATTTTAATGCTACTGACAAAATTGCACTAACCGCTGACAAACCATTAAATAAAATATTATAATCCATATTGACGCTGGAGCCTGTAGAAATCTGGCCGCAAATAATATTCGATATCCTACTCACTGATCTAATACTAGTTACAGTCAGTGATAATCACTTAAGTGACGATTTTATTTATTCTATTTATTATTATTACAACTATTCGTTGCACTGGGATTGTCGTCGGATTACGTTAATTATTACGGATTACGTTGCACTGGGATTGTCGTCGATATGATTTTCTTAAACATATTAAGACATAAAACGTAATGGATAAGATTTAAATCACTAGATTGTAATAATTCACATTAAATATTAATTTGGTGTTAACTTTTAAAAAACAAAATCATTTAGTGCATCATATTCATTTATAGAATAATGTGTGTATAGAAAATATCTTAGCGTACCACATAAGTGACCATTGAGATGCAATCACATTGACGCACGAACAGATGTATGTACAATTTACTATGATATCGATGATGGCGACTTTGTTTTGGAGAGCGGAGCGGTGGGAAACAGAAAAATAATATAATTTGACTAACAAACTGTTGATGCAGTACATAATTATGTTCTGATGATGATTTAACTTTAATTAGCTGAGTTAAATTTACATGAGCTGAATTAACTTTAAATTAGCTGATTTAAATTAATATTAGCTGATATAATTTGGAATTAGTTGATTTAACTTTAAACTAGTTGATTTATACACACAAGGAACTTTATTTATGTATAATCAAATTGCAAAGTAATTGAGTAAAACTAATTCGTAATATAATAACTGCGCACAATATAATTCCTAGTTAGTAGTTGACCAATTAGACAAGCGTATCATGCGTTCACACAGTCGTCCATAGACAAACCTTTCCCACCACTGCTTCTCTCGAGCTCCTATAAACATATTTAACTTTCCCTTCTTAGCTCTTTCCTTACCTTAAAATGTAATTTACCATTTCAAATAGTAACATAAAATCCGAATTACTATGTGCTAATTTGAAATGTTCCGTAAAGATTCATTTATCTTTTAATGTATACAATGATAGATTATAATTAAACCACCTCCCTTTCATTGTCTCTCATGTAGACATTGTTCTGCCTTCGGGTCCTTAACGAAGTATGTATATGAACACCGGGCTGTTGCATCTTCATTTATTCTCAAGTAAATAATATTAACCTTTTCAAAGCTTTCAATGTGACGGCATCTAAATTTTTATTCATGTCATTTAATAATAAACTTGATGTAGGTGTTTGTAATCGTGTAACGTATAGCTCCATAAGTCGGTTCAAGTACCGGTAGTACCTATATCGTAATTTTTATTGCACTCCAATCGAATAGAAATAGATGGCCATCTTGGAAGGGTTGTATGCATTTGAAATATACATAAACCTTTTTTGTGTTGTAGAATTTTGTCTCCAGCTAAAACTTATTTATTATCATTGACCTCCTGAGCACTTCAATCCTTTACGAGCTACGACAAACTACAAGTATAAGGTCAATAGACATTTTAACATCCATCCAAGATACTGTCTATCTGTTTCGTGCCCTTAAAACAACAAAGTAATTTAAACTGCAACATAACACAAGTATGTCTGTAGCACGTGCACACAAATAAGGGACCTTACTTTTATGGTGGACTAATTTATTCCATTTTCTGTATAACTCGCCATAATAAATATATGATGGTGAATTTACCTTTTGTTTGATGTTAAATTTTGTGCGAAAAATGAATATTACCTTACTCAATCTTTTTAAAGAAATGTATTCAAAGTTGTTGTTAGTTTATATTCATAAAAATCATGTATTTATGTTTAGATTCATAAAAATCATGTATCTTAATATATGTTGTCAATGAATAAATAAATTTGGGAGTCTTTTTTTGCTTTATAAAAATACTACACTTACCTTTGCCTATTTTAAATATAAATACTATTATAAATTATTACACTTTTGTTGAGTTAATGCTTTAGGATTAGCAAGCAGAAGTGGCATTGGGCTGGTCACATCTGTCGCAGAACCGATAGCCGCTGGAGCAGACATGTTCCGGAGTGGAGACCGCGACTTGGCAAACGTAGCGTAGGACGCCCTCTAGCTAGGTGGAGTGACGATATACGCAAAGTAGCTGGCAGTGGTTGGATGCGAAGAGCTGAAGATCGGGCTCAGTGGCGTGCTATTGGAGAGGCCTATGTCCAGCAGTAGACGGGAGTAGGCTGATAATAAATGATTTGTTGGGTTACAACAGAAAATGAAATATGTAGGTTTATAAGTGACTGAAATGTAGATTTACAAATTAACAAGTAGCTGTCTGTTATATGGTACCAAGTGAGCGGGGGGCCAAAAAACAAGGGCGCATCTTTATACGATTAACACGTAAATATTATATTTGAGACATAACAAACAATGTGTCATGTTATTCTGTAGTCTGCATGCAGTGGTTTCATCCGCGGATAATTTAAAAGAAGTGACTGTCTCGTTGGTTGAGTGGTTGCAAGCGCGAGAATGCCTATTGAGTGATCTTTGGTTCGAATCCTGGGTCGAGTACTATTGGATTTTTCTAATTAAAAATTTCTAGTAGTGACTCGAGTCAGTTTCTGTGCCCGGTGTATAGCTATAGGCTCACCGCCTATTCATGGGACTATGTAGTATATTACTTACACTCCTGCCTACCCCTTTGATGATTACAGACGTGATGTTACCTTTATTAAGTTACAGATAATTTACTGTAGTTTACTTTTACTTAGACAATACTTTTAGTCTCCATTTCGTGTGGTATTAATACATTCTACACGGTATAGTATGATACTGTAGAGACTAGCATTGTTGAAATATTTTAATTTCACGTTATCACCTTATCTATGCGTCGAAATAACATACTATAATACAAAGTTCATCGTCCCAAAATTGTCCACAGGCTTCTACGATGGAATACTCCATATCATAGATATATTATACCTAGATTAGAGGAGCTAGCCTAAAATGTGTACATGGAAAAAAAGAGAAAGCAAATGAGGGTACCTATTTCTGTCTTTTCCTACTCGCGCACGCACAGCTGTAGCTATAGCGTGATTTATTCATCAGTAATGAGATAGAGATACGGTATCGCGATCGTTTCTCTCTTTCTAACCGACAGACGTTTGCACTTACAGACGGCCGTATGTCTTCCCTATTCTACATATAATATCTATATGCTTCATGTAATTGTCTTCATTGTCAATGCACACATAAATGGGTAATAAATTTTATGAAGTTAAATATGTAAACAGATATCTAAAGTCGCAAGTCGCAGATTAACGGTTATACAATAATAAAATAATTTATTTTCAAGAACGATATAAAATTTCAAATCACGCTCAGTAAGCTGGCGTGCAATTACGAATTTAATTTAAAAGGAGATAATTTAGATAAAAAATTATTTGTTTAAAGATTGTTTAATATTTTTTATAAATAATAGACCAATAATGTTGTAATACATGATTATATTTCTTATCCAAAAAAAATGACTTATAACTGGTTATGCAGCATTCTCACTACGAACGTCTTTTGCTCGCACAAGCGGCGCACCAACGGATCCCACTCGCCGTAGTGTAGCTCCATCAGCTGCAAGACATTCCTCAGGATCGTGTGCGCCTCCAGACACCAATCCCTGGCGATTATTACCCATCTTCCTCATCACGTGCGTAAACAAACTATTTTACACGATCATAAAACGTACATCGTAAAACTAACCTACATAGGTAAAATTGTTGCTTTGTCTTTATTTCGTTTTATTTTTTAGTTAAGCATTTTAACACAAGAAAACAATTTAACTTTATCCGTTAGGCGATTTCAATTTGTCTTCTTTAATTTTTGATAATTTAAAAAATCTAGGATGTCATGCTTGAACTGACCACAACTGACATTTTGAGTTAACATTAGTACTCCTACCGCTACACCTGTTTCTACTATAAAACAATCGTTACGTATTATAACAATTTGATGTAAGGGAGTACAGGGATGTAAGGGAGCACACTTCCACCTGAGTGCTCCTATCCAACATCACCTGCACGTGTAGGTACATGCTGCCGATTAGCGAACGAGGCTCTGGCGACTTACAGCTAAATACATGAATGATAGGATACAAAAGTAGAATATTTAGGAAATGGCCAATGAAAAGTTTCCATCAATAGTTAACAGGTTAGAAAGAAAAAAATAGAAAACGGACACGTGCACACAAGACTAAAATGAAAGTAAAATACAGGAAAAAAAAAACGTAAAATTCAACTATATAAGATTGCAACAGGCTGAAAACAAATAAGTCTATCATTGCTATTTACAAAAAAAGCGGTAGTAACCTGTATATGCACATACAAACAGAAGAAAAATATAAAAAATGAAAATTTCTTAGTAATAATAATAATAAAATCGTTTATTGCTTCACAAACAAACAGAATAAATAAAAGTAGAGGTACATAAGAACAAGATACATTTTCTTAAAACCAAAAATCAAAAAATTATATAGGAAAAAAAATGTGCGGGCAAAGGGAATGGCTCAGCTTTGTGCTAACTCAAGACCTTCATAATTGGTCTTGCGTAGCGCTGTTT